>JAAALK010000972.1:0-69296 GCA_019279435.1 Zizania palustris | reverse complement strand
CGGCTGAGGCCGAATATGTTGCTGCAGCTAGCTGTTGCTCTCAGATTTTGGATGTTTCCACTTTGGGGATTTCGGGTTAGATTAGAAGTGTTCCACTTTCTGTGATAACACTAGTGCTATTAGTATTGCAACAACCCGGTTCAGCACTCCAGAACCAAACACATTGATGTACGGTATCATTTTCTCAGAGATCACAATGAGAAGGGTGATATTGAACTTCAATATGTTGATACCCAACACCAGCTTGCCGACATTTTTACAAAACCCCTCGATGCTTCTCGATTTGCTTACTTGCGTGGGGAACTTGGTATCTGTCATCCCTACGGCATTTTGGAGGGGGAGCTGATTTTAATTGTCTTGCTATGCTCATTATGTGTGGAATTGCACTTACATCTTTTGCTATTATATGCCTGCTTTTAATTCAAAGAAATCATGACAGCTCAGCTCTATGAAATATGTCTGGAACATTGGTTGTGCATGATATTTTATTTTCTAAAATCAATACTTGCTCACCGCACAATCCTGTATCTAGCTTGTTTAGGCTGGACTGCTTTTAGCTATCTTTTATCTACTTGACAGCAAGAACTGTTCCTTGGATGCTAAAATTTGCAACTTGAAAATGTGTTCTTTATTCATGGATACTCATCAAAATATTTAATTCATCAAATCAAACCAAAAATCCATGATTTGCCTGGTTTCAATGAAAAGATCCAGGAGGGTTTGTTTGTGTCGCACTCTATTCTAGACTGCTTACCATGCCATTGGTCTGAACTGGGATAGTGTAGTGTATGCCAAATCACTGCCTTAAGCTTCAGATGGCTTCTTGCCTAGCTTGGCTTGATTGGAAAGTATAAGTGGACAAACAAATAACCCCTGCATTAAGAAAATAACAACAAAATTTAACTCATCAAGTTTGCTTTCAAAGCTCCTTTTGAACAAGATTGTCTGTCTAGGGTAGAATTGTTAGCTTTGCGCAGTCCTTGCCTTCACATGACTAGCTGCTATGATTAAGGTGATGCTTTTACTTCAAATGACAAAAATCACATGCCATCATCTTGTTTCACAGATTGTTAAATTGAGCTGAGCACATGATTTGTGTTAATTTTGGCATATTTTTGCATATTATGTCTTTGCAATTCTATTCATTTCGAAGCTGTGCATCTTTTGATTGCTCCTTGATGCTTGCATTGCCAAAGGGGGGAGGTTTGCTATGTTCTCTGCCGCAAGAAGGCATAATTTTCAAGGGGGAGAGATTTTTGACATAAAGGGGGAAAAATTTGCAACTCAGGGGAGTTCTTATCAAGGGGAGATTTGCCAAAAGGGCTTTACTCTTTTGAGAAAGGGGGAGAAAAATTCTTTTATCAAGTGACATGCTTTGGCTCTTTTCTGAGTTTTTATGGTCACTTGTGTGCTGAAAGTTTTTAAATTTTCTTGAAATTGGATTTGGTTGTCAATGCACTCATCAAGGGGGAGATTGAGAAACCAAGGGTTGGTTTCGGTGTTTTGTGATGAGTGATTGACAGGTTTTTACCCTCTGTTCGAAGGTACCTCCGAAGGGGTTCGGAGGTGGTACTCGAAGGGTGTTCGGAGGTGTTTCACCGAAGTAAGTTCGAGGTGTTTGCTTGCTGCAGCTGTGCAGCGGAGTGTGCCTGTCGGAGGGGTCAGCAGTACACGATGACAGGGTTCGTACCGTATGGCTTCGGTACTTTGGGTGGTACACCGGAGTGTGTGCCGAAGGTTGATAACACGGAGAGGTCTCCGGAGTACTGGATACACTGTTTGCTTGTCGGTGGTGCGCAGGGACTTCGGAGGCGACGGACAAGGTTCGAGCACGGGTGAACCTGGGTCAAGCGGGAGGCTTGATGCCAGGGGGAGCGGGGAGCTCCGTCACGGTGGCTGCGGAGGTGGTCCGGGTCGGTCCTCGGGTCGAGGCGTGCCAGGTGAAGGCAGAGAGTGCAGGAGCGTGGCTCCGGCTGAAGGTGCTCCGAGGACAAAGTCCTCGGAGGTGAGGCAATTCGAAGGTACTCCGAAAGGAGTGACTTCGGAGTGTGGAACAAGTCCTCTACGGAGGCAAGGTGTTCGAAGTGTGCTCCGGAGGGAGACACTCGAAGGTGGCCCGACGAAGGTCTCAGAAGTCGAGGCGCATCGAAGGCATGGTCCGGGTGAGGCTCGTCGAGGAGTGTGCTCGGAGATGAGACACTGCGACGAAGTGCTCATGGAATGCTTCATGCGGAGGCCTTGGACGAAGGAGGGACTTCGAAGGGTGGTACTCCGAAGGTGGGCTTCGGAGTGAGGATGACTTGAGGTGCTTCGGCCATGCATGGCTTCGGTACACGGACGGACGGTGTCTCGAGCTAGGAGTAGCTGCGAAGCGTGGTGGTCCACCTCGGAGGTGGTGGTGCGAAGGCCAAGGGGCTTTGACGGCTTCGGCTCAAAACCGTCACTGTATCGAAGGACTTCTTCGGCGGAGCGAAGGCCAACAGGCTGCAGGCTTCTCGCCGAAGCTACCGCACCCTCCGGTGCGAAGGGAGGTTCCAGAAGTCAACACTGTAAAGGCTGACACTGTCTGTTCTGAAAAGCTGACACTGTACCCTCTGCAGCTGACAGAGAAGCCTCCAGAATAAAGGTGGACTACCTTTTGTACCCCTTAGTTCTGAAGAGACAAAATGAATGTAAACCCTAGGGTAATGTAGTCACTTCCTTAGGATGAAGCCGTGGGCTATAAATATGGGGGCTCGGTAGGTAACATTTAACACTTTGAGCATTTACTGTTGAGCTCCTGTACACACAGACCTCGCTGGTTTTCATCCAGAGTTCAATATTTTGTGTTCCTTGTTCAAGCGGCGAAGCCCTGCTTCTTGGTGCTTTTGCTTGAGCTCGCTTTACATACCTCGCTAGTCTTAGTGCACCGAAGCTTGTTTTGGCGAAGGGTGTTTTTCTCGCGAAGTGTGTTTTACAGTGTGCTGTCGCTCTGTGTAACCGAGGCAAGACCTCGCTGCTTACTAGCGAAGCCCTGATCTTTTCCCGTAGTGCTTCTTGTGTCGAAGCCCTTAGCGTGGTCCGTTTTGTGTGCGTGTAGACCTTCGCGTACGAAGCCCAGCACCAGTTGCTGTTGCCAAGTACTTGGGTCGAAGTCCTCAGAGGGCTGTCCACTCTTGCGAAGGGTGAAGTGCGAAGCTGCTCGAAGCGACCTCTGATGCGGAGCCTGCACTGACTTAGCAGAGTAGATTTTCGAGGGTTGTTCGTGGAGCGAAGTCTTCTTGGCTTCGAACTTTTGCTCCTGCGAAGCCTGTGTTCGGAGCTGTCGAAATACCTCCGAACCAGACCTTCGAAGGTAGTGTTCGAAGCCTGTTCCGCAGAAGACAGAACAGAAACGAAGGCTAAGTTTTTAGCCCGAAATTTTAAAAGCTCCCATTCACCCCCCCTCTGGTCGCCGTTTCCGGTCCAACAGGATCTGAAGTCCCTGTGGGTGCGGTGGGAGCTCCGGGTCTAGGTGACGGCGCTGAATCAGAGGAGGCCCCGGAGAAAACCTCTGACGGTACCGTCGAGAGGCCGAGATCCGGCCTCCCTCCAACCCAAAGCGTGCGCGCTCTAGCATGCCCCTCCTGGTCCCCTTCCTGGAGGAAGGCGAAGATTTCGCGGAGAGGACGGCTTCAGTCCACGACTCTTATCTGCGCTTGCGGGAGGCCGGGCTGATAGACGAGCTTGGCCAGGTGGATGGAATCGACCTCGGCCGGGCCATTGAGGACCGCCGCGAGCCAGGTACTTCTTCTAAGCGCCGCTGGGACAAGCCCCTAGCCTTCTTTTTTTCTCTATACTCGTCGTTTTCATGCGCAGGTAGTTGCGTTGCCATAGGGTTCACTACTGTCCCTGCTCTCCGAACGCAGCCGCCGCGAGAGTAGTGCTTTGGAGCTCTCTGGGCGAGCGGAGACTGCCGAGAGAACGGTCCGAGAGCAGGCGGCCGAGATCAACCGGCTCCGGGAGTTTGGAAATCAGGAGGTCGAAACCCTTCGTCCTCGGGCCACCAGGGCCGAAGCACTTGAGGCCCAAGTCGCGGAGGTCAACGCCGTCAAGGCCCAAGTCACCGAGCTGGAGGGGCTTCGGGCTCGGGCTGGCCAAGAGGACGAGCTTGAGGTGGAGGTCAACATCGTCCGGGCCCAGGCGCAGAGGTGGAGAGGCTTTGGTCCGAGCTGAGGAGGTAGACCGGCTCGAGGGGGAGGTCTTCATGCTTCAGGCCCAAGTCTCGGAGATGGACGAGCTCCGGGGGATGGCAGCTGCCGCCGAAGCCCACGAAGCCGGGTGCTCCAGCTCGAGTGGACCACTGCGGACCTTCTGGCCCGAAATGAGGCTGCGACCGAGGCGCTGGCCCAGGGAGAAAATACGGCAGCCGACACCATGGTATCCCTCCGGAGGGTACTGGCGCGCTATTGCACCGGTGCACGGCTTTTGATATTGCCCAGGAGCCCCTTAGCCACCGACTGAAGTTCGTTCAGGCTGCCGTCCGGTAGATAGGCCTCACCATGTCGAGATACGGTGAGGTATCGGCCTGGGTAGCTGCCCTCGGAATTCTTCATCATCTAGAAGCTTCCGGGAGCCCCTTGCCTTCGTCGTCGAGTTCTCACCCTGTCGCCTTCGGGGGGAGCCTCCTCCTTTCCCCCAGCCCCACGGTAGCCCAGTCCTTGAGGGTCCTCTAGGTGACTTGGAAAGCCGAGGGCCCCGGCGCGGTCAAGGCCTGGCTAGACGAGGCCCTTCGCTCGAGCGAACCTCCGGCTTCCTCGAAGCCCCCAGCCGCTACGCGCCAACCGGACCCAAGGTGTAGTCCGCTTAGGGCTTCCATATCATAATTCTTGTAATAGAAAGGAACTTGCCAGCTTATTAATAAAGAGTAATTGCTTCTCGAAAATTATTCAGGGCATTCGCTCCACTCGTGATTCTGACATCAAGATTCTTGACAATGACGAGACCCTTCGGCGCCAATGGGCCACTTTCGAAGCCCTTAGAACTAATCAGCCCCATGTTTCGCCATCCCCCGGGATGGCGACGGACACACAGACCCCGAGATCCTTCACGAGGTTCTAAGCTCAATTAAGGAAGAAGAGAGAGAGGCTCGGGCTCCGTCTCCGTCACCCGAACCGGTGGATTGGTCTGATGTGGAGGCTGATCCGAACGACACATAGCCTAGGGCGAGTGTTGGGGGAAAATATCTCATCTTCGGGGTTATTGCCAAAGCAGCATGAAGACAGCCAACTAGTTCGAAGATTGTCCGAAGACCTTCTTCGAAGATGCTCGGAACCTGGTTCGAAGCCCGAAGACAGGTACTGGTTCGAAGTATGTCTTCGAACCAAAGCCCTTCAGGATCTTTCTGCCAGCTTAGATGGAAGACTTATCTTCTATCCTATTAGATTAGTCTTTACCATTTTAGCCCTATTAAGGAAACCGAATAGTTTCCTTAATGTCGGTTGTAATAGAGGGGTAAATAGGTCTTTTCCTTAATGTTTAGGCCTATAAATACCCCCCATTTCATCCTGTAATAAGGACCGATTACAAGTGATTCAATACACACTTTCGAACTATTCTAATCTATTATCCTTTCGGAGGCTTAGAACAGTTTGCTTCGCAAACACTTCGTTTGTTAGTTTCTTTTCTACAGAAACCTGTTAGCGTAATCTTTTACGCCAACAGTTGGCGCCGTCCGTGGGGAACCTAGTCCAAAAAACTTCGTTCTCTACCAACTTCTTCCATCATGCCTCCTAAGCGGAGCGCACCTCGCAATCCCACTCGGAGGTCCTCTCGGATCTCCGGAGAGATACCCTTCGACACAGTTGAAGTCGGAGGGTCTTCGACTATCCCTCCACCTCAAACTCCGCAAGGGGCTTCTATCCCTCGAGGATACGAAACCTCTCCGCCAACCCCTTCCATACTCCGACCGCCCGGAGCCACTCCGCCACCCTCCATTCCAATTCGAACTGATCATACCAGTTCTCAAGACCCGGAAGGTCCTTCCGGAGGAAATGAAGATAGCCTTGGAGACATGGCCACTCAAATGGCCAATCTTCAAGCTGAGGTAGCGAGGTGGCGACAAGAAGCTGCGAACAGGCTTCGCTCTCAAGCCACCCCAGCTACCCCCGAAGTGCCCGAAGACGATGATCTTGGTTATCCCGAAGCTCCGGAGAACGCCTCTTACGACAATGAATCTCCGTTGCATCCTGAGCTTCAGAAGGTTCGCTTCGATCCGAAGTTCAAAACTTCGAAGCTCTGCAAGTATGCCGGAGACGAAGATCCCAGTCAGTTTGCGCGTTCTTATGCCCTAGCGATTGAGGCTAGCGGCGGAGACAGAGAGACTATGGCGAAGTGCTTCCCATTAGCTCTTCAAGGAGTGGCGTTGAGATGGTTCTGGTCTTTAAAGCCAGGATCAATCAATTCATGGTCACAGTTGAAGAGGAAGTTTATAAGTAACTTTCAAGGCACCTTTGTGCCCCCCATGTCGACAGGAAGCCTTTTCCAAGTGAAACAGCTCCCCGGAGAAACATTGAGGCAGTACTTCAAGCGCTTCGCTCACACGAAGTCGCAAATTCGGGGACTGTCCACATCCTCGGTGGTTGATGCGGCTCGGGAAGGCGTCAGTCATAAAGGCCTTCTGGATAAACTGCATCGGAAGAGCATCACCACAGTATCACAGCTGATGTCATACTTCGAGGAGTACTCGAAGTCAGAAGAAGGTTGGCTTCGGAGGACTACTGCTACTTCGACAGTATTGACAGAAGTTAAAGCAGAGGTGAAGACTTCGGCACAGCCGCAAGAACCAGTCTTCGAAGTGCAACATGATAGAAGAAGAGGGCAAAAGCACCCTCGCTCTGAAGTCTTAAACATTGCACCCCCACAGAAGTTTGCACCAAGAGCTCCACAGTCTGCGGGGAACAAGTCCAGCGGTTGGAGGCCGCCAGGGAAAACGGCTGGCAAGGGCCAGACCCTTTTTTGCTGTATTCATGGAGAGAATCGAAGCCATGCAACTGACACCTGCAAGGCTATTCTTACCCTTCGGGGAGAATATTTGGAGAGAACTTCGGGTCGAGGTAGTACCGACCGAAGTCCAGCAGCAGCAGTGCGCCCGGAGCCGGTCCAGGCTGTGGCGCGGATAGAAAATTTTGATGCTGCAAGGCATCCTCCGGTGGCCAATGTTATGCCACCTCCGAAGCAAGAAGAAGGGCAAGATAGAGGGAAGAGAGTAGTTCTCCCTATCTCCGGAGGAGGTACCCTCGGAAGCATGTCCAAGAGACAGCGAAGAGAGTACGTTCGAGAAGTAGGCCACATTGGGACTTCGTCATCTGCAGCTGCAATGCCGGAGTGGTCTCATGTTCCAATATCTTTCTCTGCGGAGGATGCAGCTGGTATCAAGTTCCCGCATGCAGATCCATTGGTTATTACTGCTGATATTGCAGGGACAGAAGTCCGAAGGGTGCTAATTGACGGAGGTAGCTCGGCAGATATCATATTTGTACAAGCCTTCGATCAGTTATGCATTTCCCGGAAGCATCTCCTCCCAGCGGCTCGTCCTCTGCAAGGCTTCGCAGGACCTCCGCTAGATGCACTTGGCCAGATAGTCCTGGAAGTAACCTTCGGAGAAGGTTTACTAGCCCGAACTGAAGAAGTTATCTTTGATGTGGTAGATGCCCCGTATGCTTATAATTCATCTTCGGACGAGGCATGTTGAATCAGTTCGGAGCTGTGGCGCATCACAACTACTTGTGCATAAAGATGCCCACACAATCAGGAGTTCTGACAATCTTCGGAGATCAAGCCATGGCTCGGAGGGCAGAATATGGCCATGGTCCTCCTCTTGATCCGAGGCAAGTAAACAGTGTTCAAAATGATGAAGAAATTTTTCAGCCTCTTCCGAAGCTTCAAAGAAGTCATTTCCAAGACCAAGTCCCGAAGGAGAGATTGCAACGAAGATCATTGTTAAAGATGGTAAAGAATACACTTTTCAATTTGGTAAAGATTTACCTCCTGAAGTTGCAACTTCCTTGGAAAAGGTCATCGAAGAAAACTTGGATGTCTTCGCTTGGTCTGACGAAGATATCACCGGAGTCGATCGGGATATTATTGAGCACAGTTTGCTTGTAAACCCGAAGGCCCGGCCTGTTCGACATGGGCTCCGGAAGATGTCCGCAGAGAGAGCTGCTCTAGCTAAGGACGAAGTTGAAAAACTGTTGAAGGCTGGGATTATCAGAGAAGTGGCCCATACAGAATGGCTAGCCAACCCAGTCTTCGTCAGGAAGAAGTCTTCCGGAAAGTGGCGCATGTGCATTGATTTCACATCTTTGAATAAAGCGTGCCCACGTGACCCCTACCCCATGCCCCGAATTGATCAACTAGTTGACTCCACTGCAGGTTCGGAGTTACTAAGCTTCCTCGACGCGTATTCTGGTTATCATCAAATATGGTTGAAGCGCGAAGATGAAATCAAGACGAGCTTTGTAACTCCTTCGGGAGTCTTTCTGCTATGTAAGAATGCCCTTCGGCCTAAGAAATGCCGGGGCTACTTTTTCAAGATTAGTTGCTAAGGCTCTAGGTCATCAACTAGGCCGTAATGTAGAGGCCTATATGGATGATATTGTAATAAAGAGTGCTTTAAAGCACCAACATAGCCTAGACTTAGCAGAAACACTCAATAGCCTTCGGGCATGTGGAATCCGTCTTAACCCCGAAAAATGTGTATTCGGAGCTAAGGCTGGAAAGTTGTTAGGGTACTTAGTTTCAAGCAGGGGAATTGAAGCTAGCCCTACTCAAATAACTGCGCTGCAGAAGATGGCTCCTCCGGAGAATTTAAAGCAAGTGCAAAAGCTGACTGACGTCTGGCCGCACTTAGCAGGTTTTTATCAAGGTCTGCGGAGAGGAGCTTGCCAATATTTAAAGCTTTGAAAGGGTCCGAAGATTTTGCATGGACACCGGAGTGTCAGAAAAGCTTCGAAGATATTAAAGATTATCTCAGCAATCTTGCTACACTCACGGTGCCTATTGCGGACGAAACCCTACTCCTGTATCTTGCAGCTACAGGTTCAGCTGTCAGCGCAGTCCTTGTCAGAGAAGCAGATATCAATGGGAAGTTGGTCCAAAATCCTGTGTATTTGTATCTGAAGCATTGTCAGGAGCGAAGACAAGATACTCCGAACTCGAAAAGTTCGTTTATGCTCTGATAATGGCTTCGAGAAAGCTAGACATTATTTTTTGGCTCATAATGTAATTGTACCAACTTCGTATCCTTTAGGAGATATGCTCCGAAGCAAAGATTCCACTGGAAGGATTGGAAAGTGGGCAGTAGAGCTAGCACCCTTCGGCATATCTTTCCTGGCAAGGACAGCTATCAAGTCTCAAGTCCTAGCAGACTTCGTAGCAGAGTGGACTCCACCTGCGAAGTTGACTCCAGAGAAATCAGATGACGGAGTTTGGATTATTTACTCCGATGGGGCTTTCCAAGCATCCGGAGCAGGCATTGGGGCAGTATTAATTTCACCGTCAGGACAAAGAGCAATGTACTCCGCAAGACTCAATATACCTTCGGTGCCACAAGTTGCTTCTGCAGAGATTCTCTGCATTCCTAGTGCAGATTGGAAAGATTCGATCATAGAACTCTTGCAAGGAGGAACAAATTTGCCCGAAGAGCCCCAATTGTCAAGATTAAAACTCAGAGCAAGAAATTATCAGTTAATCAACGGTATATTATACAAGGCCGGAGTATGTTCCCCTCTACTCCGATGTATATCTCAAGCCGAAGGCCAAGAAATTCTTCGAGAAATTCACGAAGGCCTTTGTGGAAGTCATTTAGCCCCTAGAGCTCTGGCAGGAAAAACACTTCGCCAGGGGCTTTATTGGCCCACAATAACAGCTGATGCGGAGAGCTTGGTCCGCACTTGTCAAGGATGCCAGTGGATGGGTCGACGGAGTCATCGCCCACCAACAGCTCTTCAAGTCATTGCTCCGGTATGGCCTATGGCCAGATGGGGTATGGATCTAATTGGTCCCTTTCCGTTAGCAAAGGGAAATCTGAAGTTCGCAGTGGTAGCTATTGAATATTTTTCTAAGTGGGTGGAAGCAGAACCCTTAACAGCTATCACTTCGAATAATGTACAGAAATTCTTCTGGAAGAACATTATTTGCCGGTTCGGAGTGCCTAGATATCTCACAGTTGATAATGGAACACAGTTCGACGCAGAACCCTTCAAGAAATTTTGCGAAGACCTAGGCATTCAACTATGTTTTGCTGCAGTGAGACATCCTCAGTCGAATGGAGCCGTTGAGGCGAGCCAATGGAAATATTTTATCAGGGCTAAATCGAAGAATAGTAGGATTATCAAAAGGACTGTGGACCGAAGAGCTTCCGAAGATCTATGGTCCATTCGGACTACGCAAACAAGGTCCACAGGTTTACTCCGTTCAGACTACTATTCGGAGATGAAGCAATGACTCCAACGGAGCTCAAAGGGGGATCATTTCGCAGCACCGAACCAGATATCGAAGAAGAAAGACAAGCTTCGTTAGATTTGTCAGAAGAAACAAGACTTCGAGCTGTAGCTAATTTATCAAAGTATCATCAGCAGACGAAGACTTGGTATGACCCGAAGGTTAAGCTCAGCGAGTTAAGGCCGGGTCATCTTGTTCTACGAAGCATTATAGCACCAGGGAAGTTAGGCAATAAATGGGAAGGTCCATATCTAATTGTCCGCTTAGGGCGCCCTGGTTCATTCAAATTAGCTAATTTAGAAGGTGAAGAGTTAGCACATACTTGGCATGCGGAGCACCTAAAGCGATACTTCGCATAAAGGCTCCTTGTAATCCGCTTGTAATCACCTCTAAATTAATAAAACATACACCCTGTGGTTTGCCTTCCCCTTGACACTCCTAGTTTCCCGAGCGGACGCGCTGGGACGGAAGTCGATCGAGAGGGAAGTGTCATCAAGCTGGGCTGTATTTCCGGACTTCGTACCTATAAAGTCGAAGCCTCCGGTGTGGTGGCTGAAATCCATCCGGAGCCCAAGCTGATACCTTGTAGGCATCCGTAAAAAGAGCCAATACCACATTCTACGGAGTCCAAGCTTCGGCTGGTAGACTTCCGTAAAAAGAGCCGAAGGTGGCCAAAATCTGCAGAGTCCAAGCTGCAGCTTGCAGACATCCGTAAAAAGAGCCGAAGGTGGCCAAATTCTGCGAAGTCCAAGCTCCGGCTGGTAGACTTCTGCAAAAAGAGCCCAAGGTGGCCAAATTCTGCGAAGTCCAAGCTCCGGCTGGTAGACTTCTGCAAAAAGAGCCCAAGGTGGCCAAATTCTGCGAAGTCCAAGCTCCGGCTGGTAGACTTCTGCAAAAAGAGCCCAAGGTGGCCAAATTCTGCAAAGTCCAAGCTCCGGCTGGTAGACTTCTGCGAAAATAGCCGAAGGTGGCTACAATTTCTGCGAAGTCCAAGCTATGGTTGGTAGACTTCTGCAAAAATAGCCGAAGGTGGCTAAAGCAAAACAGCATTTAAGCCATGAGCTTCGAATGTCTGTTCATATAAGTCCAAAGTGACAAATTTCTTAAAACACTAAAGTGTCCTGGAAGTTATCTCAATTGATTTCTTTCGTAAAGCAAACAAAGGTACCAAGTTACCATTCTTCTGACTACAAATAGTCGAAGACATTTCATAAGATTTTAAAAGATCTTTAAAATGACAGAGGGGCTCCGAACCCCCCAAAAAAAAATTGTACTCCGAAGTTTTTTCTTTGCGCATAACCATCTTTGAATACAGTTCGAAGTTGCTTATACCCAAAGAGGGGCTAGTAAATATGGAGACAATTTTAAATCGGCATTCATATTGAAACAAATGTGTTTACAGATTACATTATGAAAAATTAGTATCTATACCAAGAAGGAATCGGAGACCTCTTCGGTCCCGAGAGCTAGGGGTGGAACGACTAGTTCCAACATCGGAAGTTCTAAGAACTTTACGTTTAACTCTCTTCCTCCCCTTCGAAGCTCTAAAATCCTTTTGCTCCTGTTGAAGCTCGGCCCAAGTTCAAAGCCGCTCGGGGCTTCTTTCCCAGCTTCTAAGATCTTCAAATCTTTTATTTTGGGCTTCACCTTCGTCTTCGGACCAATTAGTGTCTTCAGAAGACGAGGTGTTTGCGTCAATCTCTTTATCTTCCTCTTTGATATAAGACAATACGTCTTTGATTACTTCGGGCGCAATAACGCCGGAGTCATCTCGAGGAATAAGAAATCGAGGACGCTTATAACTCTTTAGAAGTTCGAAGGTGTTCCACAGTGAGCGAAGTTCGCTGTTAAGCTCTAACACTTCGATATCTTCCATAAGAGGCAAAGCCTAGAAATATGATAAACAAGACTTTCATTGATAAATGTTTACAAGCATAAAGCTTTACATGATTAGAAATCCTAAAATATTCCTAAACCTGCGGGTTCGAAGGAGGTTGACTGCTCGAAGTTTGGCTCCGAACTTGCTTCTGGCGTTGGCCTTCATCAATCCAAGCCTTGATCGCAGATCGACCTTCGGCTCTCCATGAAGTTTGAAAGGCTCGCCAGGCAGCAGCCACGCCTTCGGAAGGAGTCAGAAGTCTTGCGTCGTCGAAGATGATGGAGCCCTCTGCGCTCGGAGTAATTACTCGGCCCAAATCCTCATAGTAACGAAGTAATCCAAGGGCAGACACTTGTCCGGAGAGTTCTCCATAACGCATGCCTGCCGTCTTCATTTGCTTCGCTGCTCCTTGGATCCTCTTTAACCGGCGCAGCAGAGTCACGTTGTCATCCGAAGGTAGTGATCCAGTAGTACCAAAGTACTCCAAGACACCTAACATCTGTTCGATGACCTCCGAAGCCACCTTCTCAGACTTAAGCCTTTCCTCAATAAGCGCATCCTTGGCCAAAGTCGTTTCTTGCTAAAACTCCCGAGATTCTAGCGTTCTCCGTAGTCAGAGCATTCTTTTGAGTCCGGAGTTGGCCAGCCTCTTCTTGTAGCCTTACAAGTTCGGACCCCTGTCGCATCATCCTCCGTCCACAGTCTCTCAATCTCTGCTCGAAGCACAATTCTTTCCGCTTCGAGCTCTTTCTTCGCAGCCTCCAAGCTCTGCCTAGCCCTTCGCTCTGCTAGTATTACGTTATCCATCTGAGCTACTCGACCTTCGGAGAATTAAAATTTCTTTGAAGAGCTTCATTCTCTTCCCGAAGTTGAGCAATTTCATTTTCCGCTCGATAAAGCTGCAGCGCGGGCTAAGACTGCTTGCTAAGAAAAAAGAAAAATTGAAATAAGAAATTATTCATATATAATTTGCTAATTAGTTCGAAGATGCTTTATACCTGATAAGCTTCTCTTTCCACAGCAAGGTTAAGCTCCGAACCCTTCACTCTGCTTAAACGGGCTACAAGTTATGTTTCCCCGACTTTGCGACTGGCTTCACCCAAAGGTTTAACCAAAGTCCCAAGTCCGGTTTTCTCCTCCAAAAAAGGAGTTATGAGAGGAAGCATTACTGAAGCCTTCTGATCAGCTCTGCTTAGTGAAGGTCCGAGAGTTCTTCCGAGGCCCTTGGAACTTCTGAAGATGGCCCCCCCTCAGTTGATTCACTTTCATCTGTTGAGTCAGATGAAGTCGATCCTTGAGTTGAAGGAGGCTCTATGTTGCCTTTTACCTCTTCCAGGCCCTTGTAAAGTAACCTCCGGCTGTGGCTCCGAAGTTGTCGAAGGCCTTTGAATTGTATCTTCGAGGGGTACTTCGACAACAGGAGGCTCTGCAATAACATAAATATTATACATTGTATAATTTTGCAGAAATTGATAAGAATTATGCAAAAATTTACCTTCAACATTCTCTGGGATATCAAGTACTGGACTGATCGGAGGATCAAAAGTGAAGTCATCATCTGACTCCGCAGTTAGATTTTCCGCTATCGGAGCATCTCCGTGATCAGCCCTTTCCTCCACCACCGAAGTTGCAGGAACCTCGGCTTCATCTCCACCCATAGGGGCTTCGATCTGTTCATCTTGGGTATCCGGAGCTCTTACTTCTCCGATGTTGGCTTGAGGCTCCGGTATACCTGCAGTATCTTCAATATGAATACTTTGTTGAGCTGCATCTTCATCAATCAATTTCACTAATAAAGTACCTTCATCCTCTTTAGAACCAGAAAGTGAGGTTCTTGAGCTTGAAGGAGCAGGATCCGAAGGTGCGAGATTCTTTGGCTTCCGAGCCACCTTCTTCACCGGGGTTTTCGCTGAACTTGAAGCTCCGGCTTCAGCTACTCTTTTCTTGGGTCCTTTCTCTTGAGGCACCCAGTCCATCAGAGGGGGCGGAGTTAACTCCAACGTTCCCCATACTCTGTTAAATCGCTCCCAACTTCCGACTAATTTGACTCGCCATTCTTTTCCGACGGAGTTGGAGCACCCAGAATCTTCTCCGAAGCCCTTACAATTTGTTCTGATGTATAGGGTCTGAAGAAGCTAAAAAATAATTCGAGTTAGTCTTTCTTCGAAGTGAATATGTACAATGCATGTTGGTTTCGAAGTTACCTGCAGGGCTCGAAGTATAATTGATTTGCGAAGGCCGCCTTCGGAGTCATCTTCGAAGATGATAGGACAGTTGGCCATCAGTGGAGGAATTTGAAGACCGATGAATTCTTCAGCCAAGTCTCGCATACTGAGCCTTCGGCTAACTTTTTCAAGCAGGTTCAGGCGGGCTTCGAGCTGACCTTCGTCAGGTTGCACTAGGGCTTCTTTCCGGAATCTGATTTCTTTGAGGGGCCCAGCCAGAGGACTGCTAGCTCCGACTTCGGCATAAAACCACCTCAGTACCCAATCAGTGTACCATCTAGCATTGATGGCCTTAGCAGGGAATCGCAGAGCATATTCGTCTCGAAGCCTGAAATTGATGCTTCCGAAGGCAACCACTACTTTCTCACCTCCGGAGTCTACGGAGGTCTTCGGCTGACAAGTCGCTCTATGCAGTGCAGCGAAGATTTCAGCCCTCCCCTCACAGCCTTCGGCTCTCAGCGCCCACTCAAAGATAGATAATCTAGACAGCATTCGGAGATAGCTGGGGGAGGGTTACATGAAACAGGTCAAGAACTTCGGCCAAGAAATCCCAGCAGGGAGGCCCAAGCCTGCTTCGAAAAAAGCTTCGAACACTACAACCTCTCCGGGTCTTGGTGATGGAATTGATTCTTTGCCCGACCTCCGAACCATAACCCCATTGCTATCTTACCCCCTGCTGTGATTGCCAAAGATTCTCTCTTGCAGGTAGACGGCCCTAACTGAAAGGATTGATCCAAGTACTTAGTCGATGGTGGGCACAGACCTTGGTCATCGGGGATTTGGGGATTTCTCCCCCCTGCCGCCATGGATATTGCCGCCTGCATCGAGGGTGCCGCCGCCAATGTCGCCGCCGCTGCTGCTGCTGCGGCTGCCTGCTTGCCGAGCCAAGGCCGAAGGAGGCGCAGATCCCTTGGTCTTCACCATCGCGATTGCCGGATTGATCTGAGGGAATGGAGACTAGGGCTCAAGAACTCGAAGGCTAGGGTTCAAGAACTCAAAGGGCTCAAAAGCTTTGACTGAGAGGAAGCGGTGAAAAGGTAATCGGGTAAGTTTTTGGGCTCTTTATTTATAGCCTAATCTTTCCGTTTGTTACCGTTTGGGCTCTGCCCTTTCGCATTCCCGCCTGTTATTCTCCTCCGAAAATAACGCCTCATATAACTTCCGTTAGAAACAGAAACTAACGGCTATTTTTTCTAAGTCTAAAAAGACTTTCGAACTTCCTGAGTCAGTTCTAAGATAGTTCGAACAGTAATTACTTTATGACTGATTCGAAGTTCATATCTTCATGCATTTCGGAGATAAAACGAAAATCAATAACCCCTATGATTGGTTATCTTTTCTTTCCGTATACTGCTCTCCTAACGTTACAGGTCGTACGGAGAAGCGTATTCGAGGGGCTACTGTTGGGGAAAATATCTCATCTTCGGGTTATTGCCAAAGCAGCATGAAGACAGCCAACTAGTTCGAAGATTGTCCGAAGACCTTCTTCGAAGATGCTCGGAACCTGGTTCGAAGCCCGAAGACAGGTACTGGTTCGAAGTATGTCTTCGAACCAAAGCCCTTCAGGATCTTTTCTGCCAGCTTAGATGGAAGACTTATCTTCTATCCTATTAGATTAGTCTTTTAACCATTTTAGCCCTATTAAGGAAACCGAATAGTTTCCTTAATGTCGGTTGTAATAGAGGGGTAAATAGGTCTTTTCCTTAATGTTTAGGCCTATAAATACCCCCCATTTCATCCTGTAATAAGGACCGATTACAAGTGATTCAATACACACTTTCGAACTATTCTAAGCTATTATCCTTTCGGAGGCTTAGAACAGTTTGCTTCGCAAACACTTCGTTGTTAGTTTCTTTTCTACAGAAACCTGTTAGCGTAATCTTTTACGCCAACAGCGAGGATTTGCGTAGTTGGGCCCAACTAAAGGAAGACCAGAAGGCCTTCCGAGCCCAAAACAAAGAAGAGAAGAGGCAGAAAAGGAGGGAGAAGTCTAACCGCACAGCGACGGAGCCGCCGACGGGGGTGGGCTCTGGCCCGAGTGACTCTTCGGACCGAAAAGGCTTCCGCTTCCTGCTCGGCTTATATGAGGAATTCTCCTAGTCTTATCCTTCGCCTTAATTTCGCAACAGACGTTGTACGTTGTATGCTCTATTGATGATGTAAATAATCGAAACCTTTCTTCTCTGTCCCTTCCCCCTCCCCCGTCCTTTGTGGGTGGACGACTTGTCGACTGGGCGCAAACAGTGGAAGGGAAGGTAGAATAACTGGGGGTACGCCATGCTGGAGCGTTGAAACCTAAAAAGAGGGTGCATCGAACCGGAGTCCGGAACCCGAATAGGGGGTGCGTCGAGCCGGAGCTCGGAACCCGAATAGGGGGCGCGTTGAGCCGGAGCTCTTAACCCGAATGGGGGGTGCGTCAAGCCGGAGCTCAGAACCCGATTAGGTGGTGCGTTGAGCCGGGGCTCGGAACCCGAATAGGGGGTGCGTTGAGCCGGAGCTCAGAACCTGAATAAGGGGTGTGTCGAGCCGGAGCTCGGAACCCAAATAGGGGGTGCGCCGAGCCAGAGCTCGGAACCCGAGTAGGGGGTGCGTCGAGCCGGAGGTCAGAACCCGAATAGCTTGGTGAAACTACTCTTGATGCCGTAGTGTGTCCACTTAAGTCAAAATGTTCACCTGATATTATTATTGAATTGAAGATTGGATACAACAATAGCCGCCATCGGCCAACATCGGAAGACACTTATGAAATTTTGCAAAATAGCGTTTCAAGTGCTCTGCGTGCCAAGTGTGCTTCAGATCCTCACCTTCCAAGGTAGCTAGACGGTAGGATCCTGGCCGCCCAGAGCCGGTCATGATGTACGGGCCTTCCCATTTGTTGCCTAGCTTCGTTAGAGCGGCCACCGCGCGCAGGACGAGGTGCCTTGGCTAGAACTCATTGCGCTTGACCTTGGGGTCGTACCAAGACTTCGTCTGCTTCTGGTACTACGAAAGGTTGGCGACGGCTCGGAGCCTTGATTTCTCCGTAAGATCGAGGGAGATGGCACGCTCTTGATCGGTCTCGGGAGTTGTGACCCACAGCGAACTAGCTCGAAGCTCCATCGGGGTCATTGCTTCATCACCAAATAGAAGCCAGAACGGGGTGAACCCGGTAGCTCGGGAAGGGGTGGTCCGAATGGACCACAGGATCTTAGGTAGCTCTTCAGGCCACAATCCCTTGGCTAAACCCACGATGCGTTTATTGAGGCCGGAGAGAATATGCCCATTAGCCCTTTCGACATCCCCATTTGACCGGGGATGCCGAACCGCCGCGAAGCATAGCTGGACACCCAATTCCTCGCAGAATGCCTTGAAGGGCCCCGCATTGAACTGAGTGTCGTTGTCCAGCGTGAGTTGTTTGGGTAGTCCGAAGCGGCAAACTATATTCTGCCAAAAGAATTTCTGGACGCTTTGAGAGGTAATGGAAGCCAATGGTTCAGCCTCGACCCACTTGGAGAAATACTCGACGGCGACGACGGCGAAGCGCAAGTTTCCCCTTGCTCTAGGGAATAGTCCGATGAGGTCCATCCCCAGCGAGCTAGAGGCCACACAGGCGCAATGAGCTGTAGGCTGGCCAGGGGCCTGTGGCTCCGTCGCCCCATCCATTGTCACCCTTGGCAAGTACGTACTAGATCATCGGCGTCGGTGATGATTGTGGGCCAATACACGCCTTGCCAGAGGGTTTTCCCGGCGGGTGCTCGAGGGGCTAAGTGACTACCACACAGCCCCTCATGGATTTCTCGGAGCATTGCTAGCCCGTCCGGGTGAGAGATGCATCGAAGCAGCGGGGAGCATACACCCGACTTGTACAATATTCCTTCAATGAGTTGATAAGATCTGGCGTGGAGTTGAAGCCGTGCCTGCTCTGGCCTAGGTCGGTCGTCTACGTCACTGTTGAGCGTTCATAGGATGGGCTCTCGCCAATCTTCATTGGTCGTGCAAAGGACTGCAGCCAGCCGAGGGGGCGCCGAGGCCTCTGTTGGCACAGGGGACGGCACATCTCTGCGGCGAGACGCCGATGGCTCAACGAGCTCTTCAAAAAAGGCGCCGGGCGGGAGATCTTGACCGCTGGCACCGGCTTTAGCGAGGACGTCAGCTTGGCAGTTTTCACTTCTCGGTATGCTCTGGACGGATATGCCGTTGAAAGAGTCTCGAATTTCTGAATGGCTTCGAGGTAGGTGGCCAGATCGGGGTGCCGGGACCTGGAAACTCTTGTCTATGTGTCCAGCGACGACTTGAGAATCAGTCTTGACAACCACGCGGGCGGCTCCGAGCGTGTGCGCCTTGCGAAGACCCAGCAACACTCCTTCATACTTGGCAAATTGTTTGTAGCCTTGAAGTTCAATTGAACGGAATATAAAGCCTGCTGACCGGAGGGAGAAACGATCACTGCCCCGGCACCAGCTCCTGAAGCCTGGTAGGTGCCATCTGAACAGATGGTCCACACCCCTTCGCCTGCTTCGACACTGACGTGATCGGCTGCAGACGTCCATTCGGCGATGAAATCGGCAAGGATTTGAGACTTGATGGCAGTCCAGGGCCATGAAGGAGATCCCGAACGGAGCAAGCTCCACTGCCCACTTTCCGATACGTCTGGTGGCATCCTTATTCCGAAACATGTGACCCAGGGGGTATGTGGTTGGAATAATGATATCGTGAGCCAAGAAGTATTGCCAAAGCTTCCGGGACGTCATGACGAGAGCATATGCCACCTTTTCAAGCTCGGAATACCGAGTTTTTGCTCCGGAGAAGGCTTCGGACACAAAGTAGACGAGCTGTTGCACCAGCTTCCCGCCAATGTCTTCTTCTTATATTAGGGCTGCACTCGCCGCACTGTTGGAGGCAACAAGGTCAACTAGAAGGGGATCGCCATCTTGGGGTGTTGCAAGGGCCACGAGGTTGGCGAGGTATTCTTTAATCTTATTAAAGCAGTCTTGGCATTCGGGAGTCCATTCGAAGTCTCTAGAGCCTCGCAGCGCCTTGAAAATGGGCAGACTTTTCTTAGCCGATCTTGCCAAGAAATGACTAAGAGCGGCCAGGCGTCCGGCTAGCTTCTGTGCTTGCTTCAAACTCCGAGGAGGAGACATGTTTTGCAGTGCGCTGACTTGAGTTGGACTGGCTTCGATACCCCGACTAGAGACCAGATATCCTAGCAACTTCCCCGCACGTGCTCTGAAGACGCACTTCGCCGGATTAAGGCGGATTCCGCACTTTCGGAGACTGTTGAATGTTTCAGCTATGTCCGCGCTATGGCAATTCTTGTCTGTGATTTTAATAACAATGTCATCCATATAAGCTTCGGCGTTGCGGCCGATCTGGTGACCCAGAGCCTTAGATATTAATCTTGAGAAGGTGGCTCTGGCGTTGCTGATGCCGAAGGGCATCTGAACATAGAAAAACACTCCCGAGGGGGTAATGAAGCTCGTCTTGAGTTGATCTTCCAGCTTTAACCAGATCTGGTGATACCCTGGATAGGCGTCGAGGAAGCTGAGGAGCTCGGAACCAGCAGTGGAATCAACTAACTGATCGATGCGAGGCATGGGGTAGGGGTCATGGGGGCAAGCTTTATTCAGAGAAGTAAAGTCGATACACATGCGCCATTTGCCAGATGTTTTCTTCTGTACAAACACTGGATTAAACAACCACTCGGTGTGACTAACTTCCCGAATGACCCCCGCCTAGAGCAACTTCTTAGTCTCAGTCTTGGCAAGCTCAGCTCGCTTGATGGATAACTTTCGGAGCCCCTGGCGCACCGGGCGAGCTTTTGCGTCGACCACCATAGAGTGCTCGATAATCGAGCGGTCGACGCCTAGGATGTCCTCGTCAGACCACGCGAAGATGTCCAGGTTGTTGCGGATAACTTCTTCGAGTTGCTCTGACACCTTTCGATCAAGGCCCCCTCCGAAGCGGATCGGGCACTCCTTCCCGTTTTGGATCATGATCTTCGTGACGATCTCCCCCTCAGGGAGTGGCTTGGCTGGGTTCCCCTTTGGAGGAGCGTCTCCGGCACCTGGCAATCTGGCTTCTCCTGAGCCTTCTCGGACGCTGTGGACTTGCCGTGGCTCCAATGGGGCCAAGTGGCCATACTCGACCCGGTGGGCTGCTGCCTGATCTCCCAGAATCGACAGCACTCCCCCCAGTGTCGGCATTTTGAGGCACAAGTAGTTGTGGTGGGCGATGGCTCTGAAGCGATTGAGCATCCCCTCCTGAAGATGGTGTTGTAGGCATACGGAGCGTCGACGACGTCGAAGATGCTCTCCTCGCTCCGACGAAGGGGGGATTCTCCGAAGGTCACCTCCAGCCCAATCTGGCCAAGAGCGTCGAGTGGCAGCCCTGCGAAGCCCTGGAGCGGCCGGGAGGCTGGCAACAAGTGCTTTCGGGAAATACACAGTTGGTCGAAAGCCTGCACGAAGATAATGTCAGCGGAACTCCCGCCATCAACCAGGATGCGACGCACCTCGACACCCGCAATGTCTGCCGAGATGATGAGGGGATCGGCGTGCGGGAACTTGACGCCGACGGTGTCCTCGGCGGTGAAGGAGATGGGGACATATGTCCGACATCCCGGACGTAGTCCCTCCGCTGGCGCTTTGACATGGCTCCAAGAACCCCTCCTCCAGATATGGGGAGGACCACCCGCTTTCCTCGGTCCGCTCCATCCTCGAGCTTTGGGGCCTAGACCCTGCCGAGCTCTGGAGCTAATCCCAAAGCTTCTGGATGGCGTCGGGGTGGGGGACAGGAGTTCCTTTGTCGGTCGAGCCGCGGCCGGAGTTTCTCTCAAGGTAGTCATTCCGGAGGGCAAGGATGGTCCGACAGGAGTTGGTGTCGTGGCTTCGGTTCTCACCGTGGACACTGCAGTAGAGAGTTGCCCTTCCGGGAAATGCCCTTGGTGGAGCCCTGTCTCCGGAGGGACGCCCCCCGCTGGAGGTGTGCGGGTGCTTGGCGGGGCCCCTCGGGGTAATGCTGAGGACTTCTCCTCGAAGATGCTTTCGACCTCGCCGAGAGTCCCGATGAACGGAGTCTTTACGACCGAAGTCTTGGCGACGAAGGTCTGGAATGGGGCAGACTCCGCAGTCGAGGTCCAGCAGCGCCTCGTACGCCTTGGCGTTTGAGGCCCGGACAGGGACAATCATCGCTTGTCGGCATAGCTAACCTTCCTTGGACCGGACATACTCTTCGAAGTACATCATGAGCTGCGCCACCGAGGAAATCGGCTTACGATGAAGCTTATCGAGGAGGTCCGGCTGGATGACGCCCTCTTGGGCGGCATCGATGACCGAGGAGGCCGAGAGTCCCTTAATCTGGGCCTTGGTGTGCATGAAGCATTGAGAGTACTGCCGCAACGTCTCCCTAGGATGCTGCTTCACCTGAAAGAGGCTCCCGGTCGACATCGGGTCCACGAATGTCCCTTGGAAGTTGTTGACGAGCTTCTTCTTTAGTTGATCCCACGAATGGATGGTTCCGGGCTGCAGCGACCAGAACCACCGTAGAGCGATTCCTTCGAGCGCCAGAGGGAAACATTTGGCCATGGTGTCGCGACTCCCCCCGCACGCTTCTATCGCTAGAGCGTATGAGTGGGAGAACTCTCCAGGGTCAGAATCCCTGGAGTACTTGGGGAGCTTGGCGGCGCGAAACTTCGGATCGAAACGTACCCTCTAGAGATTGGGGTTCAGAGGAGACTCCTCGTCGTATGACGCGTTCTCCTCCTCCAGTTGATCTTCGTCATCGCTCAAGGCCACGGCCACAACCCCCAGCGCCCGGGAGGGCTCCGGAGGGCGGAGTGACGCCTGCTGACGCCATTGGGCCAGTTCGTCCTTCAACCTGGCATTCTCGGCTACCAGGGCATCAGTCTCCGGGTCTTGCGAGCGGACATAGTCGGTCCGGAGGGCCACCGCCGCGGGCCTGCTCGGGGGGTGCACCTCAAAAGGCCCCTCCTGGAGCCCTCAGGGGTTGACAGAGGTCGGCTCTGGGCGACCAGCAGGGCCCTGAGCTTCCGGCATCCCCCTAGGAGCCTGGTTTGGCTCTGCACTAGGCACCTCGGCGGATGCGACGGCTGGAGGATCCGGAGTGGAGACTGGAGTAGGCTCAACTCCGGCGGTGCGCGCTGACCATCGCGGAGGAACCGTGCTCGCGCCGTTCCGACCCGACATATCTCCGTGAACGGATGTAGAGGACGCTAGCTTTTTGAACTAGGATCCCCACGGACGGCGCCAACTGTTGGGACGACGGACTGAACCAACAGGTTTGTGGAAGATGAGAGTAATGGAAAGCAGAGATCAGATTGTATTCTTGGATCGTGTGTTTATTACAACTTTAGATAGGGGGTATTTATAGGGTGACCCACCCCGGTGTAGGACCGAAAGTAGCGACCAGAGGGGGGGTGAATGGGCGCCTTAAAAATTCTTTCGAATCAATGGCCTGTTCCCAAATACCCAACACACCTTTAAAGACTACGCAGCAGAAAATAAACAAAAGGCCTAAGTCTAAAGATTTCTAACCTAGAAGCAAATGATTATAATCTGAGATTTATTAAATAAGTGCAACTAGGCAGATGAACATGGTGTAACAGGCCTAAACTTCTCAATGAAATGATCTAAGTATGTGTAAGATGAAAAGAGAAGTTACTGTCCAAATTTGTCTCCTGTTCGGAACTTGGCGAAGCCCCCTTCGCACGTCGAGGTCTGCTTCGGAGGTTGGTGACGGAGCCTGCTTCGGAGATCAGTTGCGAAGCATGTCGAAGAGGCCGAAGGTATTTGGTTCTAGCCTAGTTCGAAGGAGCAGGGAGCGAAGTATGCTACGGATCAAAGTAACAGAGTCGGAGCTTGCTTCGAAGTGTGTGCTCCGAAGACAAGACTTTGAACACAACTCCGAACCGAATGCTTCTAAACAAACCTTCGAACCGAAAGCTTCGAACACAACACACAAACGGACTACCTTCGAACAAAGAAGTGAAGCCTGTCACACGACAGAAAAACCAAGTCCGAAGCCTATACTTTACCTCCGAAAAGAGCAAGCTTCGAAGAGAGAAGCGAAGGGTGACATGCCACACAAAAGTCAGTGCGAGGCCTAGCGAAACTACAAGCTTCGAACCCAACTTCGAAATCTATCAAGGTATGGACTTCGAACAGCTAGAGCCGAAGGCCCCTCGCACTGTTGTTCGAAGTATGCGATGCAATCCGTTCTGAAAAATACTTCGATGCTTAGCAACACAGAACACAAACCAATGATCGAAGATCGAACGAAGCCTTCGAAGATGTTAGATCGAAGCCTGCCTCACGGAGCTGAGGGGCTTCGAACGGAGAAAGACTTCGCCAGAAACACAGCCAGAAAAGGTAATAGACCCTCTCAGCTTCGATCAAAAGCTATGCAGTAGAAGGTGAAAAGCTGCACAGAACACTGTAGCTGCAGGGAAGTAGTACTACTTGCAACAGCAAGAACTAGTACTACTAGAGTGAAGAACACACTCAGTCGAAGCCTCCAAAGCCTCAAAAATCTCGGGAAAACTTGCTATGCTAATGAAATGTAGCCTTTAAAAACTTGGCAGATACTGCACACAAGAAAATGGAGCATTTACTGCAACATTAAAAGCAAGGCATTTAAACACAGGAGCAAAACTTCCTGGCGGCGCATGTAGGGAGCAAGAGAAGAGAGAGGCAAGGCAAGAGACAAAAAGTGACCCAATAGAGTGGATTTGATTTCAGCCAAAAGGGTAGTCCAAACCCTAGGGATTGGGGTCCTATTTATAGGCAGCCCAACACTAGGAGTATTCTACCAGCCCCTTAGGGTTTTATAGACGCAATAATAAATGAAAAGACTCTACTGCCCTTAGGAATTTTTACAGACACGACTGACTGACTGTGGGCCTACAGTTACAGATGACTTATCTGGAAGCTCAGCTTTCGTAGCGACTACGGCTTCTCTTCTGGACAGTCGGATACAGAATCAACGGTTGTCAGTTTTGCGCCGAAACTGACAGAGCCTCCACCGGCTTTGCACCAGGTACCCGGATTGGGCCGGCCCGACTCCGCAGCTCTCTCAGCCCGGCAATCGCTCACCGCCCGTGTACCTGAGTCAGTCCTGGTCAACAGCCCAGTGGGTCTTCTACTGCTTCTGGCCCATGCACCCGGATTGGGCCAGCCCGACTTCGCAGCCTCCTCTGCCCGACAGTCGCTCGCTGCCCGTGTACCTGAGTCACACGCGGCCCATGAAACAACAGCTCTCCTCTCTTCTTCAGTCCTCTTTGATTATCGTTGACAATGACTCATCACTTCTAGAGCCATGAGGCCCACGCTATTCAGCATGGCTCCTCAATCTCCCCCTTGATGAGTGCATTGTGAACATTCCTCTTCTTCAGCTCTTCAGCACCTGCGAACAAATGTGGAAACACGAAAACAAAACACAAGAAAACAAAGAAGAAGAAAAATAAGGTAAAAGTTTAACCCTAATGACCAAAAGCCAAACAAAAGCAAGAAACGGTCATTATGGTTAACCAAAACGTAAAAGCTCAAAATGAGTGCGATTTCAGAATAACAAGGATATCAACAGAGTAAGAACTCCCCCTTAAACTCTGATCCCAAATTTTCTCCCCCTTGTTGACAAGTGAACTCATCAAGCACTCAAAAGAGACACAGACTCCCCCTGAAATGCAACTCCCCCTCAAAATATGCAGTGAATTCAACTGGAGTGCATAAGGAGTGTAGAAAGCATGCTTCTCAAATATGATTGACTGCAATTACAACATCTAACAGATACAGCAAAAGACATACTGTAACGATACATGGCATGATCAGTGCAACAGATGATATCTAAAGAAAATCATTAGCACACATTTTTCAGTTTTTGCAAACAAAAAGCATCACCACATTTTCCAGTTACCAAGCAATGTAAAGCATGAGATGCAGAAGCTAACTGATATCTACCATGATAAGCATTGTCCAAAACAAAAGTGCTTCAGCGAACTTGTTATCTTTTAAATGTTCAGGCTTTTTCAATTTCCCTCTTTCATTTTTGCCAAGGGTTATTTGCATGTCAAACCTTATGCTAACCGACCAAGTCAAGCCTAGGCCAGAACTGGACCATCAGAAGCTTAAGACATTGATCTTGGCATACACTACACTGTCCTAGTTCATACCAAAGTGCTATGGTAAGCAGTCCAGAACAATGCAATGCGACAAAGCAAACCCACTTGGATCTTTTCAACTTAAGCATAAAAAGGTATGGAATCTTTATTCATTTTTGATTTTTATCATTTTTATAGCTCATTTTCCATGTTAAAGCATAAAGATGTCCAAGTTGCATATCTGCATCTATGTGATGAACTAGCTACAAGGCATGTAACAGATAGCAGAAACTCTCAGCCTACGCATGCTAGTTACCAGAAGCAATGGTGATCATTTTTTCAGGTTTAAAGCATAAAAGCCATGCATATGACAGATATCAGATATATCAAGTGAACTGAACCAAAGCATGATCATTGACAAGTAATCAAAAGCATGTACCAGCTAGACTAAGTAAAGCAGTTCAATCATATAACAGAAGCATCTCTAAAGTGTGATATGTGAAAATGCAAGGTATGAACACACACAAAAAGACTCAAGAAAAGAGTAAAGAAGAAGGAAAATTGACTCAAAATATCCTAAAAAGGATACACAACACCCAAATCCCCTCGTAAACGCTCAAATGTTGACTGATCTAGGGGTTTGGTGAAAATGTCAGCCAACTGATGATGGGTATCAACATGAACAAGGTCAATGACACCTTTCTCATATTGATCCCGCAAGAAATGAAAACGCACATCAATATGTTTGGTTTTTGAATGGAGACATGGGTTTTTCCCTACACTAATTGCACTAGTGCTGTCACAAAACAAACGAACTCTGGTAGGAAAGAACAACCCAAAATCTCGCAGAGTGGAAATCATCCAAACCAACTGTGAGCAGCAGCTAGCAGCAGCTACATACTCAGCCTCTGTGGTCGAAAGAGCAACTCCAGATTGCTTTCGAGAAGACCAAGAGACAAGAGAAGAACCAAGAAACTGGCAAGTACCGGAAGTCGACTTGCGATCCAACCGGCACCCACCAAAGTCGGCATCCGAAAAGCCAGATAAATCAAGAGATGATGATGCTGAATAGTAAAGACCGAGATCGGGCGCATAAGTGAGATACCTAAAAATGCGCTTGACAGCCTGCCGGTGAGACGCGCGTGGTGAAGACTGAAAACGCGCGCAAAGTCCCACGGCGAACTGAATGTCCGGTCTTGTTGCCGTCAAGTACAACAGCGAACCAATCATCCCTCGAAACTCCCTTTCATTGACCTTGACACCGCTCTCATCCTTGTCTAGACCCCCAGAAGTGCCCATCGGGGTCATCTGCGGCTTCAATTCACCACCAAAGTCAAATTTCTTTAACATGTCGCGAGTGTACTTACCCTGGTGGATGAAGGTGCCGTCCTTGGTCTGCTTGATCTGGAGCCCTAGAAAGTACTTGATCTCACCCATGAGGCTCATCTCAAACTCACTGTGCATCTGCTCAGAGAACTTGGACACAAGAGAATCAGTAGTACCGCAAAAAATAATATCGTCCACGTAAATCTGAGCAACTAAAAAATCTGAAGCATCTCTGAGCAAGAAAAGAGTTTTGTCCACAGAACCCATCACAAAGCCCTTCCCCAACAAAAATTGCTTCAACCGGTCATACCAAGCCCTGGGGGCTTGCTTCAACCCGTATAAAGCTTTGTGCAACTTAAAAACATGTCGAGGAAACTTAGGGTTCTCAAAACCGGGGGGTTGCCTAACATAAACCTCCTCTTCTATGTACCCGTTCAGAAAAGCACTCTTAACATCCATTTGAAAAAGCTTAAAACCCTTCGAAACGGCAAAAGCTAGAAGAATACGAATGGACTCAAGACGGGCAACAGGAGCGAAGGTTTCTTCAAAGTCAATACCTTCCTTCTGGCAATAACCCTGGGCAACTAATCGAGCCTTGTTGCGCACCACAACCCCATCTTCACCTTGTTTGTTCTTGAATACCCACTTGGTGCCTATGGGGTTGCATCCTGGTGGTGACTCAACTAGTGTCCAAACCTGATTGCGAACAAAATTCTCAAGCTCTTCTTGCATAGCATTAATCCAATTAGAATCAGAAAGAGCGTGAGAAACATCTCTGGGCTCAAAAGATGCAACAAACGCAGATTTAGCAAACACAGCGAGAGAGGCAGAAGAACGCAAAGTCCTCTCAGTCAAATCACCTATGATGAGCTCTGAGGGATGGTCACGCTGAACTGCTCGGGTTCCCTGGTGATCTGAAGTCACCTCACCGGAGTCAGCAGCTGGCAATTCTGGACTCGACTGAGGGGGCTCGATCGAAGTGGAAGAAGTGATCAGAGGTCCGCCCTCATCATCAGTCGAAGTCTCAGAAGGTGTGGGCTCTGCGGGGGATGCAGAAGGCCCACCCTCATCAGCAGCTGGAGTATCCTCATCTTCCTCAAAGATGGACTCTCCAAGCTCATCATCACCAGAAAGCTCAAAAGAAGGAGTCAAAGAAGGCAAGGACTCATCAAATGAAACTTCACAAGTCTCGACAAGCAGCTGGGATTCAAGGTTCCAAACACGAAAACCTCGAGAATGCAAAGCGTAACCAAGAAAAACACCATCCCAGCAACGAGACTCAAACTTGTCCAAGTGCCCTCCCTTCTTGAGCACAAAGCACTTGCAGCCAAACGCTCGCAAGTGGCTCACCTTGGGCTGTCTGCCAAACCGTAACTCGTATGAGGTCTTACCTAGGTAAGCTCTAAGAAAAATGCGGTTGGCCAGATAGCAAGCTGTGTTCATGGCTTCAGCCCAAAAATGCCTAGGAGTCCTGTGCTCATCGAGCATCGTCCTGGCCATCTCGACCAGCGTGCGGTTCTTTCGTTCCACGACGCCGTTCTGTGGGGGAGTGTAAGGAGATGAAAACTGATGGTCCAGACCCTGATCACTACAGAAGCTGACGAACTGAGAGTTATTGAACTCAGAGCCGTTGTCGGAGCGAATTGCTCGCATCCGACCATTGTTCTCATTCTTCAACTTCAAAATCAGGTCATGAACAAACTGAAACGTTTCATCCTTAGACTCCAAAAAGAAAACCCACGAGAATCGAGAAAAGTCGTCAACAATCACAAGTGCATACCATTTCCCACCGACTGAACGTACTCGAGCAGGACCTACAGTGTCCAAATGTAAAAGCTCGCCCGGATACGAAGTCATCACCTGAGTCACAGGTGAGTGAGAAGCGACAATCATTTTCCCATGACGACAGGGATGACAAACTAGATCCTTCTCCATCTTAAGCTTGGGCAATCCTCGGATGAGGTCCATAGAGCTTAACCTGACTAGCAGATCAAAACTCAAGTGACCTAACCTCCTATGCCACTTCCAGAGCTCAGAAGAAAATCCAGCAATCAAACAGCGAGAAGGGCCAAAAGAACTAGAGAAGTCAATTCGAAAAACTTTACCGAAGGGTAAAATCTGACAAACCAAAGACCCTCTAGAATCAACCACAGAAGAATTGCCCTTCCTAAAACGTACTTCCAAACCATCCTCAAGAAGTTGCGAAACAGAAATCAAGTTGAAGTTCAAATTCTTAACCAAAGCAACATTCTTCAAAGAGAAATGATCTGAAATATGAATTGAGCCTATGCCACTTACTTTCCCTTGACCGCTGTTCCCGAATGTGATATACTCTTTGGAGCTCGGGGGAGTGAGACTGGAGAACCATCTGCGATGTCCCGTCATGTGGCGAGAGCATCTTGAGTCCATGATCCAAACATCCTCCAATCCCCGGTCCTGCACAATCAGTGTCTGTAAGTGGGAGCAAATGGTCCGGCACCAGGTTTAGCAAAAGAGCTAAACCAGTGTCGAGCCATCTGCTCAAAAGATGGAAAGCGAAAGCCATCAAAAGAGTTTGGACCAAAACGCGGCTCAATGTGTGGTCCTCGGTTCTGCCTAATCCTGCGGCCACGAGGCCCAGGACCGTAGCCAACACGGTCTGGAACTCTGCCGGAACGGACACCACCAACTGAAGCACGGGCAAGAGAGTCGTCTCCTCTACCACCACCTACACGACGTGGCCTGGCCTCCAGCCTCTCCCCGCGCCGAGGAACACGCAGTCTACCACCCTGCTGGTAGAACTGCTCTTGATCACTACGAGCCCTCTCTGCTCTCTCAACCCGCTTCCTTCTGAAGCAAAACTCTGCAATATGCCCGTCTCTCTGACAGTACTCACAATGATAGGTAGGCTTCTTGGGATGTGGTTGAGGCTTGGGATGTTTGGGCTAGGTAGTGTTTGGTGTGGTCTTCTTGGGTTGAGAGGGTCCAGGAAGAGAGTCTAGAGAAGAGTGGAGGTGTTTGGGCTTAGGAACCCAGATAGGCTTCTTGGGTGGAGCTTTGGGTGGTTCATGAATCACCCCATCCTTGGGCTGACAAGCCTGGGAGGACTCAGTGGAGTGAGTCTTGGGATACCTCTGCTCTGGAGTCATTTTACTCCACTCCACTGCCCGGCTAATGGCACTCTCAAAGTCAGCCTTGGTGTAGGTGTAACCTACCCCAAACCCATCCTGCCTCTTGAACTGCTGGATCATCATGCCAAGCTGTGGCTCTCTGGCACTGATCCAACTCAGGATAGAACGGAGGTAAAAGTTCTCATTCTGAGAATCTGCTAGCTCCTCTCTCAAGGAAGCTAGAACCTCCACCTGAGACAAGCAGGTCTCACACTCACTCTCTACTTGGACAGACTTTTCGGCTTTAAGCTTAATCAACTCCATTCTAAGAGACAGGCAGTTCTCACAGACAGTGGGTGGAACTGACAGTGTCTCAAGCTCTAGCCTAGTCTGGGCAAGCTCAGCTCTCAACCTCTCTAAATCACCCAAATGCTCATCGCCCTTGGATTTCAGCTCAGCTAAGGCAGCTAGATGAGATGGGCAATCAACACAGGGTGCGATGACAGTGGCTTGAGCATCTTTCAGCTCCAGCTGAGCGCTTTCAAGCTCAGTGGCCAAAGCATCCCTCTCATCAACCCTTTCTGTGTACCTGGACTTCAGAGTCGACAGGTCACACAGAAGCACCTCACACTTTGGGCACTCACTGCTATCACCCAAGCAAGGGGAAGAAGATAGACTCTCAATTCTGCCGTTGGCCACGACAAGCTCACTAACTAACTCGTCTATCCTTTTCTTAGCCCCCCTAAGCAGTTTCTCCCGATACTTCAACTCCTGGCGATTGCTCTCAAGTAAATCAACAATTTCTCGCTCATAAGACGATACCTTGTTGTCGTCGTCGTCGGAGTCGTCGGAGGAGCTTTTTTCTTCCTTATCCCCAAGAGCCATTGAACAGAAGCTCTTGCGGGATCTTCGGCGCTGGAGTGAGCGGCTCTTCGGCTTGTCTTCGAAGGCCATGAAGCAGAGGCCTGCCGGATCGTCCTTGTCCTTCCCCTTCTTGATGGCGATCTCCTCATCACTTGAGCTCGATGAAGAGGAAGAAGACGTGGACTGCTTGGAGTAGCTTTTCTCCATCTCGGCGAAGAAGGCCTTGTCGCGCTTCTTGTTTTCTCGCCGGTAGTCCTTCAGGGCCTTTCTGAAGAATCTGGTCTTTGGCTTGCCCTTGATGAAGGATGAGCTCTCGTGCTTGCCGGAGTCATCGAAGCCACCACCGATGCCCTTCTTGTATCCATTGCGCTTGGGGCAGTCGGCGATGAAGTGTCCTGGATCACCACACTCAAAGCATCCGGATTTTGTGCCATGTCTTTTGAACATTCTCTTATCATAGACACGACGCACCCGATTGTTAAAAAGACACAAATCATCATCTCCCAACAACTCAAGCTGGTCCTCAGTGATAGACATCAAGGAGAACCCAGCATAGCTCACAACAGAGGGATCAACAGAAGGTGTAGCAAGGGCCAGGGATTTTGATCCAGAACCAGTGAGATTTTATCTCAACTGGATATCTACCTCAGTGGCCTTCAGCTTGCTAAATAACTCAGAAATGGTCAAGGTATCGTAAGAAGTACTCTCAACGATAGAGGATACCTTGATCTCCCAGATCTTTGGGTCCAAGGTATGGAGAACCTTGAGCGCCTGCTCGTGATCTGAGACTAACTGAGCACCCTCAGCCTTGTTGTCCCGAAGCTTGTTAATGATCGACTGAAAACGACCAAATAAAGCCTCAACAGATTCACCCGGCTTCTGTGTGAAGTTCTCATATTCACGCCGGTAGGTCTGATAGAGCCGAGCCTTGACCTGTGCTGTTCCCTCATGGTGTGCCTTGAGGGTAGCCCAGATCTCTCTCGCAGTGGAGAGATGACTCACACGCTCAAACTCAGTGGGACCTAAACCAGAAAACAAAATGTTCACAGCCTTACTGTTGCTAAGATGCTGAGCAATGATACCAGCAGTACCTTGCTCAGTAACTGGCAGAATGACAAACGTGGTGTGAACGCAAATGTCCCATATGTCCGAACCCTGGCTCATGAGATAGGCTCGCATGCGAGTCTTCCAATAATTATAGCCATAGGCTTCCAAGGACGGAACCTTGCCAGGAGACGTCATAGTCACTACTGGGGTTTAGAACCGGTTAAGGTATGGAAAAACCCTAACCTCGCTCTGATACCACTTGTAGGATCGAAAGTAGCGACCAGAGGGGGGGTGAATGGGCGCCTTAAAAATTCTTTCGAATCAATGGCCTGTTCCCAAATACCCAACGCACCTTTAAAGACTACGCAGCAGAAAATAAACAAAAGGCCTAAGTCTAAAGATTTCTAACCTAGAAGCAAATGATTATAATCTGAGATTTATTAAATAAGTGCAACTAGGCAGATGAACATGGTGTAACAGGCCTAAACTTCTCAATGAAATGATCTAAGTATGTGTAAGATGAAAGAGAAGTTACTGTCCAAATTTGTCTCCTGTTCGGAACTTGGCGAAGCCCCCTTCGCACGTCGAGGTCTGCTTCAGAGGTTGGTGACGGAGCCTGCTTCGGAGATCAGTTGCGAAGCATGTCGAAGAGGCCGAAGGTATTTGGTTCTAGCCTAGTTCGAAGGAGCAGGGAGCGAAGTATGCTACGGATCAAAGTAACAGAGTCGGAGCTTGCTTCGAAGTGTGTGCTCCGAAGACAAGACTTCGAACACAACTCCGAACCGAATGCTTCTAAACAAACCTTCGAACCAAAAGCTTCGAACACAACACACAAACGGACTACCTTCGAACAAAGAAGCGAAGCCTATCACACGACAGAAAAACCAAGTCCGAAGCCTATACTTTACCTCCGGAAAGAGCAAGCTTCGAAGAGAGAAGCGAAGGGTGACATGCCACACAAAAGTCAGTGCGAGGCCTAGCGGAACTACAAGCTTCGAACCCAACTTTGAAATCTATCAAGGTATGGACTTCGAACAGCTAGAGCCGAAGGCCCCTCGCACTGTCGTTTGAAGTATGCGATGCAGTCCGTTCTGAAAAATACTTCGAAGCTTAGCAACACAGAACACAAACCAATGATCGAGATCGAACGAAGCCTTCGAAGATGTTAGATCGAAGCCTGCCTCACGGAGCTGAGGGGCTTCGAACAGAGAAAGACTTCGCCAGAAAGACAGCCAGAAAAGGTAATAGACCTTGTCAGCTTCGATCAAAAAGCTGTGCAGTAGAAGGTGAAAAGCTGCACAGAACATTGTAGCTGCAGGGAAGTAGTACTACTTGCAACAGCAAGAACTAGTACTACTAGAGTGAAGAACACACTCAGTCGAAGCCTCCAAAGCCTCAAAAATCTCGGGAAAACTTGCTATGCTAATGAAATGTAGCCATTAAAAACTTTGCAGATACTGCACACAAGAAAATGGAGCATTTACTGCAACATTAAAAGCAAGGCATTTAAACACAGGAGCAAAACTTCCTGGCGGCGCAAGCAGGGAGCAAGAGAAGAGAGAGGCAAGGCAAGAGACAAAAAGTGACCCAATAGAGTGGATTTGATTTCAGCCAAAAGGGTAGTCCAAACACTAGGGATTGGGGTCCTATTTATAGGCAGCCCAACACTAGGAGTATTCTACCAGCCCCTTAGGGTTTTTACAACGCAATAATAAATGAAAAGACTCTACTGCCCTTAGGAATTTTTACAGACACGACTGACTGACTGTGGGCCTAGAGTTACAGATGACTTATCCGGAAGCTCAGCTTTCGTAGCGACTACGGCTTCTCTTCTGGACAGTCAGATACAGAATCAACGTTTGTCAGTTTTGCGCCGAAACTGACAGAGCCTCCACCGGCTTTGCACCAGGTACCCGGATTGGGCCGGCCCGACTCCGCAGCTCTCTCAGCCCGGCAATCGCTCACCGCCCGTGTACTTGAGTCAGTCCTGGTCAACAGCCCAGTGGGTCTTCTACTGCTTCTGGCCCATGCACCCGGATTGGGCCAGCCCGACTTCGCAGCCTCCTCTACCCGACAGTCGCTCGCTGCCCGTGTACCTGAGTCACACGCGGCCCATGAAACAGCAGCTCTCCTCTCTTCTTCAGTCCTCTTTGATTATCGTTGACAATGACTCATCACTTCTAGAGCCATGAGGCCCACGCTATTCAGCATGGCTCCTCACCCGGAAGGGTCGAGTGCCTCCAAAACCCCTCAACCGTTACTCGGTCTGACACAGGCTTGTAATACAGACAAGAATAGCTGCTACATAGTACAAATAGGAAGGTGCGACTCTGATAGCGTATCAACCGTGTCGGGCGCTGCAACGGCTGCCCGACACCGCGCAGGCGGTTACGATACTATCCCCTGGCTACCTTGACCGGGTCACCTCCTGACGTACGATTGCGCCTCGGAGCCTTTGCATCTTCCGAAGGCTGGCCTCCGGCGTCCAGCCGGGCGCTTTGCTTGAGGGCCCCTTCTGTATGCTTCGGAGCTCCCAGAGACCCTTAGGCCTCTGTGCCTCGGGGTCCGCAGGTACCTTCGGCACAAGGCACCGAGCCCTCCGGACGTGACCTCCCCCCCTTGGGCCGTTCTGCTCTTCGAGCTTCCAACTGGCATCAGGATTATCTCCCCCAACACTAATAGAACGCACAATGATATGTAGTCTTCTTGGGATGTGGTTGAGGCTTGGGTTTCTTATGCTTGGGGTGTTGGGTGTTTTCTCATTAGTATGAGAGGGTCCTAGTAGAGAGTCAAGAGAAGTATGGAGGTGCTTGGGCTTTGGGATCCAGATAGGATTCTTGGGTGGAGCTTTAGGATGTTGTTGGAATACTCCATCCTTGGGCTGACTGGCCTAATAAAAAGACTCAATGGAGTGAGTCTTGGGATATCTCTACTCTGGAGTCATCCTTGATGTAGGTGTAACCTACTCCAAACACATCCTGCCTCTTGAACTGCTGGATCATCATGCCGAGCTGAGGCTCTCTAGAACTCACCCAACTCAAGATGTGATGGAGGTAAGAGTTCTCATTCTGAGCATCAGCTAGCTCCTCTCTCAAGGAAGCTAACACCTACACTTGAGACAAGCAGATCTCACACTCTCCATCAACTTGAACAGACTTTTCAGCATTCATCTTGATGAGCTCCAACCTCAAAGACAAGAAGTTCTCACAGACAGTGGGTGGAATTGACAATGTCTCGAGCTCAACCTTAGTCTGCTCTAACTCAGCACAAACTCTCTCTAGCTCGTCTGACTTCTCATCACTCTTGGCTCTCAGCTTAGCTAAAATAGCTAAATGGGATGAACAGTCTCTATAGGACATGACAATAGTGGAAAGAGCATCTTTTAGCTCCAGCAGAGTGCTTTAAAGCTCAGTGGCCAAAGTGTCTCTCTCATCAACCCTCTCGGTTTACCTGGACTTTAGAGTAGTCAGGTCACACAACAACACCTCACAGATAGGGCACTCACTTCTCTCACCCAAGCAAGAGAAAGAAGATAGACTCTCAATCTTGCTATTGGCTATAGCAAGCTCACTCTCAATCTCATCTATCCTCTTCTTACCCCTCTAAGTAGTTTCTCCGGATATTTCAACTCCTGACGGTTCTCTTCAAGTAATTCAATGACTTTACGTTCATAGGAAGATACCTTCTTGTCGCCGTCATCGGAGTTGTTGGAAGAGCCCTTATCTTCTTTATCCTCAAGAGCCATTGAGCAGACGCTCTTGTAGGATCTTTGGCTACGGTGCGAGTGAGTTTTCGGCTTGTCCCCAAAGGCCATGAAGTAGAGGCCTGCCGGATCATCCTTGACCTTCCCCTTATTGATCATGATCTCCTCATCGCTTGATCTTGATGAAGAGGAAGAAGAGGATGATCGCTTGGAGTAGCTTCTCTCCATCTCGGCGAAGAAGGCATTGCCTCACTTCTTGTTCTCGTGCCGGTAATCCTTCAGGGATTTTCGAAAGAACTTCATTCTGGGCTTGTCATTGGTGAAGGTGGAGTTGTCGTGCTTGTTGGAGTCGTAGGAGCCACCGCCAGTGCCCTTCTTGTGTTTCTTCTGCTTGGGGTAGTCGATGATGAAATGACTCGTATCACAATACTCAAAGCAGCCAAGTTTTGTGCCATGTCATTTGAACATTATCTTATCATAGACACAATGAACTCGGTTATTGAACAAACATAGGTCATCATATCCTAGCAAATCCAACTGGTCCTCGGTGATAGACATCAAGGAGGACAAAGCACAACCCAAAGAAGCAGGATCAACAGAGAGTGTCGCAACGGCCAGGGTTTTTGAGCCAGAACCAGTGAGATTTCATCACAACTGTATATCAACCTCTAAGGACTTGAGCTTACTGAAAAGCTCTGTGACAGTCAAGGTATCATAGGAAGCACTCTCAACAATAGAGGATACCTTGATCTCCTAGATCTTAGGGTCCAAGGTATGAATAAACTTGAGTGCTTGTTCATGATCTGAGACTAGTTGATCTTGATCGGCTTTGTTGGCCCGAAGCTTGTTGATGATCGACTAAAAGCGACCAAACAAAGATTCAACAGTCTCACTTGGCTTATGTGAGAAATTTTTGTATTCTCGCCGTTAGGTCTGATAGGGCCTAGCCTTGACCTGAGCTGTCCCCTCATGGTGTGCCTGTATGGTAGCCCAGATCTCTCGAGCAGTGTTGAGATGGCTAATGCACTCAAACTCACTAGGAACTAAAGCAGAAAATAGTATGTTCACTGCCTTGTTGTTCAGGTCATATAGAGTGACTATCTCAGGGGCAATACACTCAATAGCTAGAAGCACAGTGAACGTAGCATGAACACACATGTCCCATATTCTTAAGCTCTAGCTCAATAGATAGGCTCGCAAGCGAGTCTTCCAATAGTTATAGCCTAAAACCTCTAGAGACGGGACCTTTCTAGAAGAAGTTACGATCGCTACTTTGGGTTAGAACCGGTTAAGTATGGAAAATCCTAACCTTGCTTTGATACCACTTGTAGGACCGAGAGTAGTGACTAGAGGGAGTGAATGAGCGCCTAAAAAATTATTCTGAATCAATGGCCTTCTCCTAACACCCAACGCACCTCAAGAGTTAAATAAAGTCTCAGGCCAAAAACACAGATGAAAATAGCGCTATCACTCTCCTGTCAAATATGAGATGTGATAGTATGAGAGATCATAAGTACTAAACATAATCTAGCCTAAAAACGATCGGTGTCCTGATCGAAAAGACACCACCAAAGTGCTTAAAGGCAGATTAAAATTCCTCACGACGCAAATGTCATCTCGACAAAGAAACTCATCAAATCACAGACAAACCATCAAGTATATGCAAAAAATCCTAGAGATTATCGCCAGTTCAGTAAGCACAATATTCAACGCATTTCATATATATCAAATAACTACAGTAAATAAAATGTGCTTGCATAATATTTATCACATATTAAATAAGCAATTCATTTGTAGTATGAATACACAGTACTGGTTGCCGTTGAATAAAACACATGATATACAACCAAAAATACTGCAGGTGCTGAAAAAAAACTAAAACAGAAAATTAATGATCGACTCAAAGATGAACATTACTTTTGGTTTCTGAAGAAGCTGGAAGTTGTGCCATGAACTCCCTCACACCAGGCTTCTCTGTGCCTGCACGCCTCCCTCTTCACCACCTAGCGGGTGGCCTCCTACGCATGGCTACTGGCAACACACGCTACCTCTCTCAGACCCACACGTTGGCTTCCTAGGTGCTAGCGCCCGAATTCAATCAATTGCCAGGAAACAGTGGCGTCCCGCCTGCTCCACCGCAAAAGAAAATCGGTGCTGGTTTTTTTCTCTCGAGAAAACCGGCTAAAACGCTGTGTGTAGCAACACATGGATCATCCGATGATTCTTGCCGAGGAAGAATATGGTTCGACGCTGGCTGTTGTAGCTCGCAAATCGACACAGAGCAAATAGAACAGACGGCAGCGCAATGAAATTTCCGTGGAAAAACCAGGGACGAAGAAGACACAAAGAAAAGTGAACTCTGATTTTTCAAATTAGATGAGTTGCGAAACCCTAGGGTACAGATGCCCTTTTATAGGCAACCCAAAAACTGGAAATGACGTAAATACCCTAGGGTATAGACTCTGAAATACAGACGTGAGCCCAAAGGGCAAAATAGTAAAATCCTAACTATAGGTAGATTGTCCTGATGCGGAGCTTTCGTAGCAGCTACATCTTCGCTTCAAGACCGTTGGATCTCCGATAGGCGATTTGGATAGATGTGTCAGTTTTACACCGAAACCGACGAAGCGTCCGCTGTCTTCACACCGGGTACCCGAATTGGGCCAGCCCGTAACCACAGCTCACTCAATCCGGAAATTGCTCGGCGCCCATTTACCTGAGTCAAACTCGGTCAACAGACTAGCGGATCATCTGCTGTTCCTAGCCCATGTACCTAGATTAGGCTAGCTCGACTCCGCGGCCCCTCTGCTCGGTAGTCGCTCGACGCCCGTGTACCTAAGTCACTTGTGGCCCAACACATGGCATGTCTCTTCTCCTCTTCATCTCCTCTCTCTCTCTTCATTGTTGACTTCCGTTGGCAATCACTCATCGCTTATAGAGTCATGATGCCCATGATCTTCAACTTGGCTCCTCATAGGGGGCTCCGAGCAGTGAGGTGCTCCGACGGCACGGGGCTAGGTGATCCTGAGAGTGAAGTGGCCAAGCATCCAACTCTGTATGATTGGGCCGGAAGAATGAAAAGGCGAACCAATTAAGATATGAGTTAGCCTTCCAAGAAAACATAAACCGCATGAGCATGTATTTGTGAAACAATGAATTGTGTTGATGGATGTTTATTGTGAAACATAAACCGGAAGAATGTAACATTGTGAATTTTTGAAAATTGATGAGATTGATGGTTGTTGTGTTGATGTGTTGTTGTTGTGGATGTGTATGTGGATATGTGGATGTTTGCTGCTGTGTATGTGGATATGTGGATGTTTTGCTGCTGTGTATGTGGATGGCTGTGTGAAGCATATAATTTCTGTGTTTTGGTTTGTGGGATCACAGCATTCTGTGTTATGGCTTATACACGGCAGTGGTGGGCAGATGAGGTAGCTTGCCCGTTACTGCTGTTGACATAGTGGTGGCGGGCGTGCTGACATCATCTGCCCGCCACTGCTGTTGACATAGTAGTGGCGGGCGCGCTGACATCATCTGCCCGCCACTGATATTGATAATAGCAGTGGCGGGCAGATGATGTCAGCGCGCCCGCCACTGCTGTTGACACAGCGGTGGCGGGCGCTCTGACCGCCACTGCTAACCAGCGATAGCAGTGGCGTTAGAGCAGTGGCGGACTGGATGCCCGCCACTATAGGTCGATTTTGCCCGCCGCTACAGTGTCGCTTTGTAGTAGTGAGGGCTCTGTGGGAAGGGTGGCTACAGGCGGGCAAGGCTCCAAGCAGAGTGGGGCTCTGGGCGGTGGGGTTCTTAGCGGTAGAGGGCTACGGGCGGGTGGGGTTCCGGTCAGTGGGGGCTCCGGGCGGGTGGGCGGAATAGGCTAGGATTATGGGCTCCCAAACCAGCCCTAAATGGTGTTGTGGAGGTTGATGGTGTTAATGAAAAACTGACCACTAAAAATGCTGCTGAGGGGAAAGATGCAGATGGTACTAAATCTAAGTTTTATTTTGACTATCGAAGAGTTTGCATTCTAATTTTTCTATCAAATCAAATTTCCAGCTAAAGGAGTCCCAGATTTTTGGCTTACTGCTATGAAAGCAAATGAGGTGCCTTTGGAGGAGGTACTATAGATAGAGTAGGGTTTACTTTTGTGTTGTCTTGTAGATCCGTTACTATATCACTGATTGGGTACTGCTTAATTTAGATCCAAGAACGTGATGAGCCTGCTTTGAAATATCTAAAAGATATCAAGTGGTCTATAATTTTCGAACCTAAGGGTTTCAAGCTGGAGTTTTTCTTTGATACAAACCCTTTCTTCAAGAACTCCATCCTAAGAAAAACTTACCACATGGTTGATGCAGATGAACAAATTTTGGAGAAAGCAATTGGGTTCGTTTTTTTGTACTTTGTTGTTTTTATTTGTATGGTTGTCATCATGGCAGCTCCATCATCTGTCGATACTTCTATGTGCATCCCTTGTTAAACTCAGCATGTTATGTGGACCGCAGGACTGAAATTGAGTGGTATCCTGGGAAAAACATGACACAGAGGATTCTCAAAAAGAAACCCAAGAAAGGTTCAAAGAATGCAAAGCCTATTACCAAAACTGAAGTCTGTGAGAGCTTCTTCAACTTTTTCAACCCCCCATAAGTACATGAGGAAGAGGAGGATATTGATGAAGACAATGTATGTTTTATTTTTGCTGTTTAACTTAAATTCATACAAGGATATCATACTTGGCATGGTTTTGTAATAAAACTTGTTCTTTCAATATATTATGTAGGCTGATGAGCTTCAAGGTCAAATGGAACATTACTATGACATTGGGTAAGTACAAGTCATCATCACCAGGCACCAGCCATGCAATGTTTATCTATCATGTTGATGTTACATTGTGGCTTTTATGGCTCTTGTTCTAATTCTTCTTCAGAAAATTGTTTTCTAGGACCATCATAAGGGATAAGATCATCCCACATGTTGTTACTTGGTTTACCGGTGAGGTGGTTCAAGCTAATGATTTTGATATGGAATGGGAGGATGAAGATGATGCGGATGATGATGAGGAGGAGGATGAAGACGAGGATGAGGATGAGGATGAGGATGACGAGGAAGAGAAAAGCAAACCAAAGAAGAAGGTAATGGTTACCTCAATATGTCATAGAACCTATTTCTATTTGTAGCATCATATTTAGTTAGTTACTGATTCATTCCTTCTTGTGATTGTCTTAATTGTTTGCAGGCAAACCAAAGGTACAGTTTTACACCAATCTTAAATGGCATGTGTTGACACGAAAACGTGCCCCCTTACTTGGGTCAGTTCGACAATCCAAAAGCGCGTGGATACTTAAGAATGAGCCTAAGCATAACACAACACTGACATCGCGTTCTGACTACCCTTTACAGTGGCAAGGGGGGTGGAGTCACCAGGTAATTAGATCACAAGCTAATAATCCAATTAGCCGAAATATAGATAAAATAATCCAATCGGCCGAACGGAGCCTGATTGGTACAAAGTTTACCGTGCGAAGTGATCATCGAAGGGGGCCTTCGGCGTCTAGTGCAAAGGGTGCGCTGAAGGTATACTTTGGCATTTGGATCGATCTGGCCAAAGATAGGCTCCGAACAGATCATGGCACGAAATCACCTCCGAACGATAGGGTTCGTGCGAAGTCTCTGACACAACAAGAATCCAACGCAACACGCTGGCGTTATTTCATCTGGTGCGGAGTGTTGGCATGACGAGCCTGATGCAGAGTGTTAGTGTGACGAAGCCTGATGCGGAGCATTCTGGCGTGACCTCAGTGGAAAGTAGCCCCGATGTAGAGTGGCTCTGGTACGCGGGACTTGACCTAACTGACAACAGCGTGACGGATCCGGCACGGGCGGATGAAGCAAGGTTTCACCGAAGGGTGCTCTAGTAGCCTCCGAAACCAGCTTCCTAGCTCCGGAAACCTTCGGCGAAAGGGGCTCCCACCGTGAAACTTGCAACAGGATAGAGATCAAGTGCGAATTCTCAAATCATCCTTATGGACATCCGTAGGGTTTGCTAACTCTTTCCCAGAGTAACGTCTAAATTGCTAACTTCAGAGTGCCCCCCGGCCTTTCCTGTTTCTACCGAAGGCTGATCGGATAGGACGTGCGGAGCTGATCAGGACCGACGTCCTCCGCCGGAGGGGTCCGTTGTGTGAAGACCTGTGTTGCCTAGAAGGCTTCGACGTGAGGGCTTCCGGCGTGCCGGATCCTTCGGCGGATGAAGGGCTCTAGCACGAGGGCTCCGGCACGCAGCACCCTTTGGAGGACGGAGGGGTTCCGATCCGGAGGGTTCTACGTACCTCGCATCCACCTGAAGTCCCTGGCTTCAGCAGTGAGACCAAGCATTAGCTTTTCCAGTACAGAAAATTTTCCTCTCCTGACTTGATAGCCAGATGCTTGCTGAGCCAAATCATTTGCAATTGAATTGGCTTCTCTTAACACGTGAGAAATTTTGAAGTCGTCGAAAGTAGCAACTATGTCTAAACATTTATACAAGTAACTGTTTATCAAGCCATTAAAACACTGAGCACTTTTAGCTACTTGTTGTACTACTAACAGAGAGTCACCATGTGCATGAACATGTTTAATACCCAAGGATTCTAGTTGCTCGAGTCCTAGCAATAAAGCTTCATATTCAGCTTGATTATTAGTAGAAGGAAATTCTAAGAGGGTCGAGGTCTCAAAGCGCATGCCACTAGGTGATATGTGAACTACTCCGATACCTTGGCCATTCTTGCAAGCTGAAACCATCAAAATAAAGTTTCCATGGCATTACTTCAATTAGAGCAATATTGTTACTGCAATTGATATCTACGTGGTGATCAATTATAAAGTTAGCGACGATTTGGCCTTTCCTGGCCCTTAGAGGTTCATAAGCCAAATCATACTCATCAAAGCATAAGCCCACTTTCCGATTCTACCACTCAGAATCGGCTTTTGCAAACATGTACTTTATGATGTCGGTTTGACAAGCAACAATACATGTGCTAGGGAGAAGATAGTAACGTAATTTGGTACATGCATAATAAAGTGATAAACACAAACACTCTACAAACACGTACCTCGTCTCGGCGTCCAGCAAGTGGCGGCTCAAAAGTGTGATGATGTACTCTCTCCCCTCCACATCTTGAGATAGCACGGCTCATTATTACGCTATCTTCTGCAGCAATGTTTCGGCGTTCTTACCACGGGTGGTGATGATAAGAAATCTTTATTCTTTCAAAGGCACTTTGCTGACTTGCCCCCCAAGTGAACTTGGCTTCATTCTTTAGCAGAGTATAGGGACAAAAACATTGATCTTGCCAGACAAGTTAGATGTAAAGCGACGCAAATAATTCATCTTGCCTAGCAATTTTTGCACAACTCTCTTGCATGTTGGCGCTTCAAAGTTTCTAATCTTTTCAAGCCTCTTAGGATTAATTTAAATACCTCTTCCATGAATCTTGAATCCTAAGAACTTGCATGCCGACACGCCAAAAGCACACTTGAGTGGGTTCATTTTAGGCCATATTGACGCATCCTATCAAAAGCAACTCTCAAATCAGCTAGGTGGTTTACCATAGCGTCCGATTTGACTACAACATCATCTATGTAGACCTCTAGCATAACCCCTAGCAAGTCATGAAAGATCAAATTCACAGCACGTTGATATGTAGCGCCAGCATTCTTTAAACCAAAAGTCATAATTACCCACTCAAACAAACCGACAAAACCAAGGCATCTAAAGGTTATTTGTAGATGTCCTCTTCGGCCATAAAAATTTGATTATAACCAATGTTGCCATCAAGAAAACTCAGTACCTTGTGTCCTGAAGCATCGTTGATCAACATGTCGGCTATCGGCATGGGATATTCATCCTTCGGAGTGGCTTTGTTTAGATCCCTGAAATCAATACAAACTCATTGTTGGCGTAAAAGATTACGCTAACAGTTTCTGTAGAATGGAAACTAACAAACGAAGTGTTTGCGAAGAGAACTGTTCTAAGCCTCCGAAAGGATAATAACTTAGAATAGTTCGAATGTGTGTATTGAATAACTTGTATTCGGTCCTCATTACAGGGTGAATTGGGGGGTATTTATATGCCCAAATATTAAGGAAAAGACCTATTTACCCCTCTATTACAACCGACATAGTGGAAACTATTCGGTATCCTCGATAGGGCTAAAATGGTAAAAGACTAATCTAATGATATAAAAGATAAATCTTTCATCTTAGCTGGCAGTAAAGATCTCAAAAAGCCTTAGTTCGAAGATATACTCCGAACCAACGTCTATCTTCGTACTTCGAGCTTGACTCAAGGTATCTTCGAAGATGGACGTCTGGAAACCTTCAAATCCATTATCTGCTTTTGTGCTGTTACGGCAATACCCCGAAGATGGGATATTTTCCCCCAACAGTAGCCCCTCGAATGCGCTTCTCCGTTTAATCTGTAATGTTAGGAGAGCAGTATACGGAAGGAAAAAATACCAGGCATAGGGGTTATTAGATTGTAATTCATCTCCGAAATGTACGAAGATATGAAACTCCGAATCAGTCCTAAGACAATTACTTTCGAACTATCTCAGAACCGACTCAGGAAGTTCGAAAGTCTTTTAGACTTATAAGAAATAGCCGTTAGCTTTCTTCTTCTAACGGAAACCGTAGAATGCGTTAATTTCGGAGAGAAGTAACGGCAGGAAGGCGAAACGGCATGGACTAACGGTAAAAAAGTAAAGTCTAGGCTATAAATAAAGGACCTAGAACATTCCTGTTTACCTTCCACTGCTCTCTTGCAAACAAACGCCTTCTGAGCCCTTTGAGTCCTTTGAGCCCTTTGAGCCCTAGCCCCCATTTTTCCTCCAAAGTAACCTAGTAACTTCAATGGCGAAAACCAAGAGTTCGGGAGCCCCTTCGGCCTTTGCTCGGCAGCATGCAGCTGCAGCAGCAGCGGCTGCAGCGTTGGCGACGGCGCCTCCAACACCCGCAACGACATCCATGGCGGTAGGAGGGAGAAATCCCCAAAATGTTGATGATCAAGGTCTCTGCCCGCTATCAACGAAGTACTTGGACCAATCCTTTCAACTGGGATCTTCTACCTGCAAGAGGGAATCACTGGCAATCGCAGTAGAAGGGAGGATTAGCACTGGAGTTATGATCCGCAAACCTGGAAAAGAACTCATCCTGTCGCCAATGCCCGGAGAAGTGGTCGTCTTCGAAGCCTTCTTCGAAGCTGGCTTAGGCCTTCCGGCAGTGGACTTCTTGGCGGAGGTACTTGATTTATTTCACGTCACTCTTCCTCAACTGTCTCCGAACGCAGTAGCTCGTTTGGCTATCTTCGAATGGGCGTTGAGAGCCGAAGGCTGTGAGGGGAGAGCAGAGATCTTCGCTGCGCTACATAGAGCTTCATGCCAGCCAAAAACCTTCGTAGGCCCCGGAGGTGAAAAAGTGGTAGTAGCCTTCGGAAGTATTAACTTCAGGCTTCGGGATGAATATTCCCTTCAATTTCCTGCTAAGGCCATCAATGCAAGATGGTATACCGACTGGGTCATGAGGTGGTTTTATGCCGAAGTTGGGGCGAGCAATCCTCTGGCCGGACCTCTGAAAGAAATCCAATTCCGGAAGGAAGCCCTAGTGCATCCAGACCAAGGTCAGCTCGAAGCTCGCCTCAGCCAACTTCAGAAGATTAGTCGGAGGTTGAGCATGCGAGACTACGCCGAAGAATTCCTTGGGTTACAAATCTCTCCGCTTATGGCCAACTGGCCTATTATCTTCGAAGAGGATTCGGAAGGCGGTCTCTGAAAGATCACTTCAACTTCGAGCCCTGCAGGTAACTTCGAAGACAACATGTATTATGCATATTCATTCGAAGAAAAAACTAACTTGATTCATTTTTTAGCTTCTTCAGCCCCTATTACTTCGGAGCAAATCGTAAGGGCTTCGGAGAAGATTTGGGCGCTCAAACTCCGACCGAAAAAGAATGGAGAATCAAGTTAGTCGGGAGTTGGGAAAGATTTAACAGAGTGTGGGGAATGTTGGAAATCGTTCCGCCCCCTTTGATGGATTGGGTACCTTTGGAGAAAGGACCCAAAAAGAGGAAAGCCGAAGCTGGGACTTCGAGCTCCACCAAGACTCCGGTCAAGAAGGTGGCTCGGAAACCAAAGAACCCTGCACCTTCGAATCCTGCACCCTCGAGCTCAAGGGCTTCAGTCTCTGACTCCCAAGAGGACGAAGGGAGGCTGCTTGTGCGTCTGATAGACGAAGATACATCTCAAAGGACTGCACAAGCCGAAGTACCTGCGAACGTGTCGGAGCCTCAAGATAACCTTGAGCAACCAAGGACTTCGGTAGTTCAAGGAGATATACCTCAGGACGAAGTTCCTGTGAATGTGAGTGGGGTCGTAGTTACTATCGCTTCGATTCCTGAAGAGGCAACAAGGACTGCTCAGGACGATGCTCCTGCAGTCGAAGACTTAATGGCTGATTCGGATGAAGATCTCGCCTTCGATCCGCCGAACAGTCCGATGATTACCCCTCGCCAAAATGTCGAAGGTACACTTCGAATAACTCTTTCATGTTTATTTTGTGTATTTATACAATGTATAATACTTTTATTTTTTTACAGAGTCCACTCCTGTGGAAGAAGTCCGACAGGAAGAAATAATTCCTGGACCTTCGACGACTTCGGAGCCAACCCAGAGAGCTACTCAAATGGGACCTGGAAGAGGCAAAAGGAATATAGAACCCCTCCCTGCTGCGAGTTCCGGATCAACTCCGTCTGATTTAACAGACGAGAGCCAATCTTCCGAGGAGGGCCAGTCTCCAGAGGCTCCGAAGACCACAAGCCAACGCTCCGGCCCTTCGCCGGACGAAGATGACCAACAGGCGATAAGTATGCTCCCCCTGCTAGCTCCTTTCTTAGGGCAAACAACTGGTCTTCGGACTTTGCTCGAACCTTTGGATCGAGCTAGCCGCGACATAGGGGAGACCAACTTAGTGGCCATTCTAAGCAAGGCGGACAGGACGGAGCTTAACACTGCTATAGAACGCGCAGCTTACCAGGTACGAAGCATCTACGAAATAACATAGAATTCGTCTACGAATAAATATTTACCTTGGTTTTTTCTTTCTGCAGCAAACTGTCTTGGCCCGAGCTGCGAATATATCGAATGATGAAGAGATCACTCGTCTTCGGGATGAAAATAACGTCCTTCAACGAAATCTTAGCATCTTTGAAAGCCGAGTGGTCCAAATGGATAATATAGTGTCAACGGAGCGCAGGGCCATACAAGGTTTGGAGGCTGCGAATAAAGAGCTCGAAGCAGAAAGAATTGTGCTTCGAGCAGAAATTGAAAAATTGCGGGCGGCGGAGCACGCTACTGCGGGGACCGAACTTGTCAGACTCCAAGAGGAAGCTAGCCAGCTGTTGAACCAAAAGAATATTTTGACCACTGAAATGGCTAGACTTTCTGGGGTTCTTGGAGAAGTAACTTCGATGAAGGATGCGCTGAATGAAGATAAGCTGAAGTCCGAGAAGGTGGATGTGGAAGTTATGAATCAGTTGCTAGGTGTCCTGGAGTACTTCGGTACTACTAGGACACTTTCTTATGATGATAACATTTCTCTTCTGCGCCGGTTGAAAAGGATCCAAGGAGTGGCGAAGCAGATGAAGACAGCGGGCATTCGATACGGAGAACTCTCCAGACAAGTGGCTGATGTCGGCCTACTTCGCTACTACGAAGATCTGGGCCGATCGATAACTCCGGACGCAGGAGGGGGCCCAATTACCTTCGATGACGAGTGACTTCTGACTCCTTCCGAAGGTGTGGCTGCTGCCTGGCGAGCCTTCCAAACTTCATGGAGAGCCGAAGGTCGTTCAGCGATCAAGGCTTGGATCGACGAAGGTCAACGCCAGAAGCAAGTTCGGACCCAAGCTTCAAGCAGTCAGCCTCCTCTGAACCCGCAGGTTTAGAAATACCTTAGGATTTTTGGCTATGTAAAGCTTTATGCTTATGAACATTTATCAATGAAAATGTGTTTATCATATTTTTAGGCTTTACCTCATACGGAAGATATCGAAGTGTTAGACCTTAACGACGAACTTCGCTCATTATGGACCACCTTCGATCTTCTAAAAGCTTATAAACGTCCTCGATTTTTAGTTCCTCGAGATAGCTCCGGTGTAATTGCGCCCGAAGTAATCAAAGATATACTGTCTTATATTAAAGAGGAAGAAAAAGAGGTTAACTTGAACACTTCGTCTCCTGAAGACGTTATATGGTCTGAAGACGAAGATGAAGTTCGAAGTAAAAAACCTGAAGAACTTGGAAGCTGGGAAAGGAGCCCCGAACGGCGTCAAACTTGGGCCGAGCTTCAACAAGAACAGAAGGACTTTAGAGCTTCGAAAGGGGGCAAGAGAGTTAAACGCAAAGTTGTTAGAACTCCCGGCGCTGGAACTAGTTGTTCCAACCCTAGCTCTAGAGACCGAAGAGGTCTTCGATTCCTTCTTGGTATAGATACCAATTTTTCATGATGTAATCTGTAAACATATTCGTTCGAATAATGAATACCGATTTAAAATTGTCTTCATATTTACTAGCCCCTCTTTGGGTATAAGCAACTTCGAACTGTATTCAAAGATGGTTATGCGCAAAGAAAAACTTCGGAGTACAATTTTTTTGGGGGTTCGGAGCCCCTCTGCAATTTAAAGATCTTTTAAAATCTTACAAAATGTCTTCGACTATTTGTAGTCTGAAGAATGGCAACTTAGTACCCTTGTTTTTTGAAAGAAATCACTTGAGATAACTTTCAAGATACCTTAGTATCTTAGCTAATTTGTCACTTTGGACTATGTTAACAGACATTCGAAGCTCATGGCTCAAACTCTGTTTTGCTTTAGCCACCTTTGGCTCTTTTTTGCAAATTCTGTCGAACCAATGGTTCGGAGTTTGCAATGGTCTCTTCGGACTCTTTTTACGGATGTCTACCAGCCAATGGCTTGGAGTCTGTATATCTTGGCCACCTTCGGCTCTTTTTGCGGAAGTCTACCAGCCAATGGCTTGGACTTCGCATGTTTTGGCCACCTTCGGCTCTTTTTACGAAAGTCTACCAGCCAATGGCTTGGACTCCGCATGTTTTGGCCACCTTTGGCTCTTTTTACGGAAGTCTACCAGCCAATGGCTTGTACTCCGTATGATGTGGTTTTGGGCTCTTTTACGGATGCCTACAAGCCGGTGGCTTGGACTCCGGATTATGTCAGCCCCCACGTCGGAAGCTTCGCACCAATGGTTCGAAGTCCGAAAATACGATTCAGCTTCATGACACCTCCCTCTCAGTCAACCCCGCGGTTCCAGTGCGTCCACTCGGAAGCTGGAAGTCTATGAGGGGAAGGCATTATCTAGACCATATACTTTATTAATTCAGAAGATGATTACAAGTGAATTACAAGAAACCCTTATGCGAAGTATCGCTTTAGGTGCTCCGCATGCCAAGTATGTGCTAACTCTTCACCTTCTAAATTAGCTAATTTAAAAGAGCCAGGGCATCCTGAACGAACAATTAGATATGGACCTTCCCATTTATTTCCTAACTTCCCTGGCGCTATAATGCTTCGTAGAACAAGATGACCCGGTTTTAGTTCATTGAGCTTAACCTTCGGGTCAAACCAAGCCTTCGTCTGCTGATGATACTTTGATAAATTTGCCACAGCTCGAAGTCTTGTTTCTTCTGATAAATCTAGCGAAGCTTGTCTTTCTTCTTCAATCTCCGGTTCGGTGCTGCGAAGCGATCCTCCTTTGAGCTCTGTTGGAGTCATAGCTTCATCTCCGAATAGTAGTCTGAATGGAGTAAAACCTGTGGACCTTGTTTGCGTAGTCCGAATGGACCACAAAATCTTCGGAAGCTCTTCGGTCCACAGTCCTTTTGCTAGTCCTACTATCATTCGATTTAGTCCTGACAGAATATTTCCATTAGCTCTTTCTACGGCTCCATTAGACTGGGGATGCCTCACTGCAGCAAAACATAACTGAATGCCTAGATCTTCGCAAAACTTCCTGAAAGGTTCTGCATCGAACTGTGTTCCATTATCAACTGTGAGTTGTCTAGGAACTCCGAACCGGCAAATGATATTCTTCCAGAAGAATTTCTGTACATTGTTCGAAGTGATAGCTGTTAAGGGCTCTGCTTCCACCCACTTAGAAAAATATTCAATAGCTACCACTGCGAACTTCAGATTTCCCTTGGCTACTGGAAAGGGACCAATTAAATCCATACCCCATCTGGCCATAGGCCATACCGGAGCAATAACTTGAAGAGCTGTTGGTGGGCGATGACTTCGTCGACCCATCCACTGGCATCCTTGACAAGTGCGGACTAAGCTCTCCGCATCAGCTGTTATTGTAGGCCAATAAAGCCCCTGGCGAAGTGTTTTTCCTGCCAAAGCTCGAGGGGCTAAATGGCTACCGCAAAGGCCTTCATGAATTTCTCGGAGAATTTCTTGACCTTCGGCTTGAGATATACATCGGAGTAGAGGGGAACATACTCCGGCCTTGTATAAAATACCGTTGATTATTTGATAATTTCTAGCTCTAAGCTTCAATCTTGACAGCTGTGGCTCTTCGGGCAAATTTGTTGCTCCCTGTAAAAGTTCCATGATCGAATTTTTCCAATCTGCACTAGGAATGCAAAGAATCTCTGCAGAGGGAATTTGTGGCACCGAAGGTATGCTGAGCTCCTCATAGAAAGCTTCTTCTGGTACATCCACAGCTCCGGCTGCAGCTTTTGCTAAGATGTCCGCTTGCACATTTTCTGCTCTTGGTATACTCCGAATGGAAATACCCTTGAAGTGTGCTTCGATTTTACGGATTTCTTCTAAGTACTTTGCAAGCTGTGGATGCCGAACCTGGAAACTTTTATCTATGTGTCCTGCTACTATCTGAGAATCTGTCTTTATAATAATTCTTGTAGCCCCTAGAGCACGTGCTTTTCGGAGTCCCAATAAAATCCCTTCATACTCCGCTATATTATTGGTAGACTTAAAGTTGAGTCTTGCGGAGTACATTGCTCTTTGCCCTGAAGGCGAAATTAATACTGCTCCAATGCCTGCTCCGGATGCTTGGAAAGCCCCATCGGAATAAACAGTCCAAACTCCGTCACTTGACTTCTCCGGAACCAAATTTGCAGGTGGAGTCCATTCTGCTACAAAATCTGCTAAAACTTGCGATTTGATTGCTGTCCTTGCCAGAAAAGATATGCCGAAGAGTGCTAGCTCAACTGCCCACTTCCCAATCCTTCCAGTGGAATCCTTACTTCGAAGCATATCTCCCAAAGGATACGAAGTTGGTACAATTACATTGTGTGCCAAAAAATAATGTCTTAATTTCCTCGAAGCCACTATCAGAGTGTAAACAAACTTCTCGAGTTCGGAGTATCTTGTCTTCGCTCCTGATAATGCTTCGGATACAAAATAAATAGGATTTTGGACCAACTTCCCATTGAAATCCACTTCTCTGACAAGGACTGCACTGACAGCAGAACCTGTAGCTGCAAGGTAAAGGAGTAGGGTTTCGTCCGCAGTAGGCACCGTGAGTGTAGCAAGATTACTGAGATACTCTTTAATATCTTCGAAGCTTTTCTGACACTCCGGTGTCCATGCAAAATCTTCGGACCCTTTCAATGCTTTAAATATAGGCAAGCTTCTCTCCGCAGACCTTGATAAAAATCTGCTAAGTGCTGCCAGACGCCCAGTCAGCTTTTGCACTTGCCTTAAATTCTCCGGAGGAGCCATCTTCTATAGCGCAGTTATTTGAGTAGGGCTAGCTTCAATCCCCCTGCTTGAAACTAAATACCCTAACAACTTTCCAGCCTTAGCTCCGAAGATACATTTTTCGGGGTTAAGACGGATCCCACATGCCCGAAGGCTATTGAATGTTTCTGCTAAGTCTAGGCTATGTTGGTGCTTTAAAGCACTCTTTATTACAATATCATCCATATAGGCCTCCACATTGCGACCTAATTGATGACCTAGAGCCTTAGCAACTAACCTCGAAAAAGTAGCCCCGGCATTTCTTAAGCCAAAGGGCATTCTTACATAACAAAAGACTCCCGAAGGAGTTACAAAGCTTGTCTTGATCTCATCTTCGCGCTTCAACCATATTTGATGATAACCAGAATACGCGTCAAGGAAGCTTAATAACTCCGAACCTGTGGTGGAGTCGACCAATTGATCAATTTGGGGCATGGGGTAGGGGTCACGAGGGCATGCTTTATTCAAGGATGTGAAATCGATGCACATGTGCCACTTTCTGGAAGACTTCTTTCTGACGAAGACTGGGTTGGCTAACCATTCTGTGTGAGCCACTTCTCTGATAATCCCGGCCTTCAACAATTTCTCAACTTCGTCTTTTGCTAGAGCAGCTCTTTCTACAGACATTTTCCGGAGTCCTTGCCGAACAGGACGGGCCTTCGGGTTTACAAGTAAACTGTGTTCAATGATATCCCGATCGACTTCGGTGATATCTTCGTCAGACCAAGGGAAGACATCTAAATTCTCTTCCACCATCTTTTCCAAGGAGGTTGCAACTTCTGGAGGTAAATATTTACCAAATTGAAATGTATATTCTTTACCATCTTTAACAATGACCTTCGCTGCAATCTCTCCTTCAGGACTTGGCCTCGGAAAGGATTTCGTTGAAGCTTCAGAAGGGGCTGAAAAATTTCTTGATTATCTTGCACATTGTTTACTTGTCTTGGATCAAGATGGGGGCCATGACCATATTCCGCTCTACGGGCGATAGCTTGATCTCCGAAGATAGTAAGGACCCCTGCTTGTGTGGGCATCTTCATGCACAAATAATTGTGATGCGCTACAGCTCCGAACTGGTTTAGCATGCCTCTTCCGAAAATAACGTTGTAAGCATACGGGGCATCTACAACATCGAAGATTACTACCTCAGTTCGGGCCAACAAACCTTCTCCGAAGGTAACTTCTAGGCCTATTTGGCCAAGTGCATCAAGCGGAGGTCCTGCGAAGCCTTGCAAAGGACGAGCCGCTGGAAGGAGATGCTTTCTGGAGATGCACAATTGATCGAAGGCTTGAACAAAAATGATGTCTGCCGAACTACCTCCGTCAATCAATACCCTTCGGACTTCAGTGCCCGCAATATCAGCAGTGATAACAAGTGGGTCTGCATGCGGGAACTTAATGCCAGCTGCATCCTCCGCAGAAAAGGATATCGGTACATGAGACCACTCTGGCATAGCAGCTGCAGACGACGAAGTCCCAATATGGCCTACTTCTCTGACGTAGTCTCTTCGCTGTCTTTTTGACATGCTTCCGAGGGTACCTCCTCCGGAGATGGGGAGGACTACTCTTTTCCCTCGATCTTGCCCTTCCTCTTGCTTCGGAGGTGGCATAACATTGGCCACTGGAGGGTGTCTTGTGGCATCAAAATTTTCTATCCGCGCCACAGCCTGGACTGGCTCCGGGCGCACTGCAGCTGGAACTCGGTCGGTAGTACCTCGACCCGAAGTTCTTTCTAAATATTCTCCTCTTAGAGTGAGTATAGCCTTGCAAGTATCAGTTGCATGGCTTCGATTTTCACCATGAATGCAGCAGAAAAGGGTCTGGCCTTTGCCAGCCGTTTTCCCTGGCGGCCTCCAGCCGCTGGCCTTGTTCCCCGAAGACTGTGGAGCTCTTTGTGTAAACTTCTGTGGGGGTGCAATATTCAAGACTTCAGAACGAGGATGCTTTTGCCCCCTTCTCCGATCATGTTGAACTTCGAAGACTGGTTCTTGCGGCTGTGCCGAAGTTTTTACTTCTACTTTAACTTCTTGCAATATGGATGAAGTAGCTGCAGTTCTTCGAAGCCAACCCTCTTCCGACCTTGCATACTCCTCGAAGTATGACATCAGCTGAGAAACCGAGGATATGCTTTTCCGATGAAGCTTATCTAGGAGGCCTTGATGAGTGACACCTTCCCGAGCTGCATCAACTACCGAAGATGCAGACAACCCACGGATCTGCGACTTCGTATGAGCGAAGCGCTTGAAATATTGCCTCAATGTCTCTCCAGGGAGCTGCTTAACCTGGAAAAGGCTTCCCGTTGACATTGGAGGCACGAAGGTGCCTTGAAAATTGCTTACAAACTTCTTCTTCAGCTGCCCCCATGAATTGATTGATCCTGGCTTCAAAGACCAGAACCACCTTAATCCCACTCCTTGAAGAGCTAAAGGGAAACACTTTGCCATGGTGTCTCGAACTCCTCCGCTAGCTTCAATTGCTAGGGCATAAGAACGAACAAACTCTCCGGGATCATCATCTCCAGCATACTTACAGAGCTTCGAAGTCTTAAACTTCGGATCAAAGCGAACTTTCTGCAGCTCAGGATGCAGCGGAGATTCATTATCGAAAGAGGCGTTCTCCGGGCCTTCGGGATAAACGAGTTTGTCATCTTCGGGCACTTCTGGGATAGCTGGGATGGCTTGAGAGCAAAGCCTGTTAGCGGCTTCTTGCCGCCATCTTGCTACTTCAGCTTGGAGGTTGGCCATTTGAGTGGCCATATCTCCAAGATTGTCTTCATATCCTCGGGAAGGATGTTCCGGGTCTTGAGAACTGGTAGGATCAGTTCGAAGTGGGATGGAAGGTGGAAGAGGGATTCCAAGTGGTCGAAGTATGGAAGGATTTGGCGGAGAAGCTCCGTATGTTCGAGGGATGGAAACTCCTTCCGGAGTTTGAGGTGGAGGGAATGTCGAAGGCCCTCCGACTTCAACCGTGTCGGATGGTGCCTCTCCGGAGATCCGAGAGGACCTCCGAACAGGGTTACGAGGTGCGCTCCGCTTAGGAGGCATGATATAAAAAGTTGGTAGAGAACGAAGTTTCTCGGACTAGGTTCCACACGGACGGCGCCAACTGTTGGCGTAAAAGATTACGCTAACAGGTTTCTGTAGAATGGAAACTAACAAACGAAGTGTTTGCGAAGAGAACTGTTCTAAGCCTCCGAAAGGATAATAACTTAGAATAGTTCGAATGTGTGTATTGAATAACTTGTATTCAGTCCTCATTACAAGGTGAATTGGGGGGTATTTATAGGCCCAAATATTAAGGAAAAGACCTATTTACCCCTCTATTACAACCGACATAGTGGAAACTATTCGGTATCCTCGATAGGGCTAAAATGGTAAAAGACTAATCTAATGATATAAAAGATAAATCTTTCATCTTAGCTGGCAGTAAAGATCTTAAAAAGCCTTAGTTCGAAGATATACTCCGAACCAACGCCTATCTTCGTACTTCGAGCTTGACTCAGGGTATCTTCGAAGATGGACGTCTGGAAACCTTCAAATCCATTATCTGCTTTTGTGCTGTTACGGCAATAACCCCGAAGATGGGATATTTTCCCCCAACACTCATATTTTACCGCTCCCTTTCTTCTCTACAAGCACAATGTTAGCGACCCATTCAGCATACCTGCATGGCCTAATAAATTCAGCTTTGAGTAATCACTCTACCTCTTCTTTAACTCGGTCATACACGGCCAAATTAAAGCAACGAGGGGGCTGCTTATAAGGCCTAAACCTAGGTTTGATAGGTAGCCGATGCTCTACGAGCTCGCAGCTTAGTCCGGGCATCTCGCTATATTCCCATGCAAAACAATCGATGTACGACCGAAGCAATTTTATTACTTCGGCCTTTTCATCAGCCTACAAATTTTTGTTTACAAAAGTCGGCCTTGGAATGTTACCATCGCCTTTATCGACCTCTTCTAAAGGGTCGGCCGACGCAAAACCTTGTCCTAACTTTTCTACTTCGCTAAAGTCTTTAATGGCTTCGGCAATACCGTCTTTGGAAGACCGATATTGCTCTATGTGAGACTTCAGCCAATCAAGATTACTTTTACTAGACATGACTACTAATTTAGAAATAGTCGTGCTACACCAGCCGACTTTACATACATGGGTACAAAACATCCTCCGGATACGCTAACAAAGTCATAATCCGAGAGGTCTCTACGTGATAGACACTCTACTTTGTCATGGACGGCGTCGATGGCTACATCGGCCAATGCTACCTGGGCCAAAGTATCTACTGGTACGACCTCCACATCATCATCATCCCATTGCATCAAGCATTGGTGCAAAGTAGAAGGAATACAATAATTTGCATGAATCTAGTCACGCCCAAGTAGCACATTTTGTAGTTACCTTGCACGTCAACGACAAAAAATGTTGTTGGTAACGTCTTGTTGCCCACCGTCAACTCCAGGGAGAGTACGCCTTTTCTTATCAGCTTTCGCCATTGAAGCCATTAAGAATTAGGTTGGTCTTCTTTAAGTCTTCCTTGCCCCTACCAAATTTATTTAAAAGAGAATACAATATTAAGTTGACAGTGGCGCCACCGTCGACAAGTATCTTGGAGATTGGCTTCCCGTCAATGTGCCCCTTGACGTAGGGAGGCTTTAGGTGGCAAGCCGTATCCTCGGGCTTCTTGAAAATAGCATCTCGTGGGCCGAGGTTCAATTGGGTGACCTCGGCCTCATCTCTTGGTAGAGAAAACTCGGCGGGAAGCATGATGACGTTGATGTCCATCGCCTAGGGTATGGGCCCCTCGGAGATGGGTGTGTAGTCATCATCGAGCATGTCGTCGTCGCTGCTCGGGATGGGAGCTGGGTTGTTTATCTCAACCGGCTTGGGCTTTCATACCTGTTTCGTGGCCGGTCAAGGGCGGATCTCTTCAAAGATGGTGTCTTGTTCATCCTCGGCCTTCTTCTCGCGCATCTCCTATGTCCGTAGGCATTGAAAATGCCTCTGCTGTGATTTGGTCATGCCAAGAGGTGCCCAAGATGGTTGTGGTTTGGTACCAGGTGCTACTAATTTGTTTCTATGATTTCTGGCCAAAGGGGTATCACCTGGGTCGGCCTTGTATTTTTTATGCACGGTGAGGGGCTCTCTACGGACCATGTCGTTCGGACCGGCCTCGTTAGGCTGATCGAATTGGGCTTCGATAATGGCCTCGGCCGGACTAGGGGACTTACCTCTATCGGGCTTCGGTGAGGGGGCCTTCGAGATTGGTACTTCCTGAGACCCTACCCTGACTGTGATGGCTTTGGACTCCCTCTCCTTCGCCTCTTCACGTCCATCCTCCTTGGCCTCGTTTTCAGCGGGTCGATTCGGAGGTACCACGGATAGCCTACGGAAGATGCCTCCCTTCACCGCGTTTGTTTATCCCTACTAATCATAATACTCCGAAAGAAAATAGGGGGCAACGTTATATTGCGGAGGGTACTCCAGCGGCAAGGTGTAGTTCGAGGCCCACGGTGATCCCGTCCAGTTGTATGGCAGAGGCATCGGTGGCTCCAATGGCTTTGCCCACTGTGAGTCGAACCCATTGTTCGGAGGGGGGTTCGGCCATGTCGAAGGTATTTTAGACCATAGCAGCGAAGGGTCCTTCCATGCCGGGGGTATGTTTGGCCATTGTGGGCCGAAGCCTCCCATGGAGGGGTTCGCCTAGAGCAGAGTTGGGTTCAGCCACTAGGGTCTGAATCCACTATGCGAAGGGTTTGGCCACTGGGGTCTGAACTCACTGTGCGAAGGGTTCGGCCACTAGGGTCCGAACTCACCCTTCGAGGGGTTCGACTGCCGTGGTCCGAACTCACCCTTCGGCTGCCTTGGCCCCTTTGGTTGTCTTAGCATTTTTGGCTGGGGCCTGTTTCCTGGGCTTTCTTCTGATGTTTTTCCAACAGCATCTAATATGTTACCTTTGGCTTCTTATGAGCCCTAGCCGAAGGAGATGTTTTGATATTCCTTTTCCACACTCCTACTTCAGGGTTCTATGTTATCAGTGTGCTCGTGTGTGATTCTCCAATAATGACTGCTTTCCTCATAGCTGACTCGGCCTGATCTGGCCAAATCATCACCTTCTCCTTGTCGAGGTCGACGGTGTTCATGGGAAAGGGTCTTTGTCCAGCTTTATCTTTGGACTGGAATTTATTTCAATCGTCCTTCTTCTATGGCTGATTGAACCTGTCGGTGAAAAACATTGTAGTCATTAGTATAATGAGAATGTGAATCATGCCACTTACAGTAGGGATGCTTCTTTAGCTCATCGGCGGTAGGAATGACTTGGCCCTTGGGCAACCTATGAAGTTGGCTCTTCAAGAGGAAATCAAATATTTTATCGCACTTAGTTATATCAAATGAATATTTGACTTCGCTGGGCTGACTCTTAGTGGGAGATGGCCGTAGCTCAGAACAAGTGATGGGCTTGCTCTTGGCGTTCCAAACCCATTCGGCCGCGTACATGTCAGACGAATCTTCCTCTTCCTCCGACTCCTCTTTGTCGGAGTGTTCCATGATGTGGACTTCAGCCCTAGGTTTGTTGAACGTTTTAATAAACTTTTTGTAGGACCAAAAGTAGCGACCAGAGGGGGGTGAATGGGCGCCTAAAATTCTTGCTAAACTATATCCTAATCCCAATACCCAAACGAACTTAACCAGATAAATAATATTAGCAAAGCAACTTAAAGGAACTAAATATGTCTAGCCTAAAAATGAAATTTAAAAATAAACTAGACTAAATAAAATAACTGCAGTGGACAAACATTGGTACTAGAAATATTTTAATGACGTAAGCAAAATACATAAATATATTAATAGAATATTCAGATTATGGTCTAAAAATAAACTACTAATCAAATGAATAAATCATGGATCATCCAGAAATAAAGTCAGAAATAAATCTAAAATATTTCATATAAATCTAGAATAAAAATTTTACTGCGACTAATAATATTTTTTTTCTATATGAGTAGATTAAAAATACTTAAATAAAATATGCGAACAAGAATAATATTTTAGCAGATAAAATTTAACCACGATATTAGTAATAAAATTTTCAGGCTAATTAGAATTGGATGATTATCTATCTAATTAATCTACCTAAGAAATAGGAGATTAGATTAGAAAAACTTAACCTGCTATGAAGAGTCCTCCGTTTACGTCGCTGCCCGTCACAGAGGATCCAACGCCGTGGATGCCGTGTGCCTTGGACTCTCGTGAAAAAAACTACAGACGTCCACGTGCGTTGAGCCAGGAAACTGCTGCTGCCTCCCCTTTTTTCCGTGGAAAGTGCACAGGCGATGTGATTAGGCTGCCGCTTTGAACTCCGTGCGCGAGGAAGAGGCCTGCCGCTGTAGCCCATAGCCTTCTGCCGCCTGGCTCCAAGCGCTGCAACGCAATGCAGTGCTGAAAGTTTCGCATGGTTCTTCCATGTCTACGCACGGTGCGTGTTGCAACAGTCATGTGGGCCCCGCATAGTTGACGCCGAAGATTTCCAGGCTAGAGCACTGCTCTGCTGCACCCGCCGGGCGGAGAGAGAGGGAAAACTCAATAAAATTTTCGCCGGTGATGGAGATCGAACTCGAAAGAATTGTAGATCAAAAACTAATCTGTGGACTTTAGATTAATTCTAGAAAACAGTCATCCTATCCCCAAGGGGGTAGGGGCCTATTTATAGGCGACTCATAATACATGAAAAGACTAATTTAACCCTGGGGTAAATTAACACTTACTCTAAAATAAATTCCGAAAATTACTAAAATAATCTTAGAAAAATCACCTGACTCAAATAAAAATATTCTGGACTTAAAAACTAAATTTTAATATCCTAAAAACAAAATAATCATATGTTGTCAGTTTTGCGCCGAAACTAACAAAGCGTCCACCGTCTTTGCACCGGGTACCCGGATTGGGCCGACTCGACCTCGCAACTTCCTCAGCCCAGCAATCGCTCACCGCCCGTGTACCTGAGTCAAACCCAGTCAACAGACTAGTGGATCATCTGCCGCTCCTAGCCCATGTACCGAGTTGGGCCAGCCCGACTCCGCGGCTCCTCTGCCCGACTGTCGCTCGCTGCCTGTGTACCTGAGTCACACGCGCCTCAGACACGACAGGTCTTCATGTCTCTTTCTTGACTTCCATTGACAATCACTCATCACATCTGGAGTATCAAACCCATGTTCTTCAACATGGTTTCTCACTTTTTATCTTTGGCCTAGCCTTCTTGGACTAGAGCCTGCTGCATGACTTGACCGACTTCTAAAAAGTTTTGGTTGTCTAGCCTCTCTTTAATCTTAGAGCGCAAACCATTAAAACCTAGGTTTGTGAAATCCCTTTCTAAAATATTGAGACTAAACCATCGGTTTCCGGTATCTCTAAAGCGCTTAACGTATTCAGAGACACTCTCGCTGGATTTATGTTTGATCGATGTCAAGTATGAAAGCCTAAGTTCTTTCTCGCCCGAATAAAAATAGTCATAGAACTTTTGTTCTAATTGGGCCCATGTCTTGACGGAGTTCGGCGGGAGTGCCAAAAACCAAGTGAAAGCGGTGCGGATAGTGAAATAGAAAATAGTCTAAGTTTTAAAGCGTCCGACCCACTAGCCTCTCCACACTGTGCTAAGAACTGGCTGACATGCTCTATTGTGGTTTTGTTACCCTCACCGTCAAACTTGGTGAATTCAGGGACTCTTTAGCCACGAGGGTATGGTATGTTGTCGAAATGATCGGGGTACAGTTTCTGGTAAACCCTAGCCCGATCCCTAGGCGTGAAAATAATGCACTCCCTAAACAGCGCGCAGATCCGCTCCTCAATGCCGTCTTGGCCTCCTACCTATGTGCGTCTCTCATGCGGGGGTGCGACACGTGGCGGTACGTCGACGTGTCGGCCGTGGGGGTCTTCCTCACGTGCTGGCTCAAGATATCCATGTGGCGCGGGAAGCGTGCGAAAAGCTGGTGCAGGCATAGGTGGCATGTCATAAACAGGGTTAGCTTGGCCATGGACGTAGTGGCTTGTCTCGGTCGTATATGTTGAGGCTGGAGACGTGATGGTCTTGCTAGTACTACCGTCGATTCTACTATAGATGCGATTTATAGGGGGTACACTAGCGATTGGAGCTAGAAGAACGGCCTTGGTAAAGCCGAACCTTCTAAGTGTCGCATCTACCTGAGAGCTAACTACCGAATCTAAACGGTTGGCTAGCGAAGCATTAACAGCTTGATCTACTGATGCAGATATTTTTTGCTCAATCTCTAAAGAAGATAAAGGAGGCGATACCGGTGTTACCTAAGTCCCGAGCGAGGTCAGGGATGTTGACGTCACGGTTTATGAAGCCCGCGCGTGTCTTGACATAGCACCCAAGCATTATGTCTTGTAGCGCTTTCATTTTGCCTCGATCTCTGCCAGGTTTTCTTCGGGGATATCTTCAAGGGTAGGCATCACGATGTTGCGATTGTCGATCTCTGTGCCCCCCATTAAACCCATCGACGTCGCAGACGTAGTAGTCGTCGTAGACGTACCGACGGCCGATGTGGATGTACTTTTCATGTTGGCGTAGCCTTCCCAGTGGAGTCGCTAAAAAGTGTGTTGACACGAAAACGTGCCACCGCATTTTGGTCAGTTCGATGATCCAAAAGCACGTGGATAATTAGGAACGAGCCTAAGCGTAACATAACATTGACGTCGCATTCTGACTACCCTTAACAGTGGCAAGGGGTAGAGTCGCCAGGTAATTAGATCACAAGCAAATACTCCAATTAGCCGAAATATATATATATATATATAATAATCCAATCGGCCGAACGGAGCCTGATTGGTACAGAGTTTACCGTGCAAAGTGATCACTGAAGGGGGCCTTCGGCATCTGGTGCGAAGGGTGCGCCGAAGGTAGCCTTCGGTGTTCGGATCGATCTGTCCGAAGATAGGCTCCAAACTGATCATGGCGCGAAATCACCTCCGAACGACAGGGTTCGGTGCGTAGTCTCTGACACGACAAGAATCAAACGCAACACGCTGGTGTGACTTCGTCTGGTGCGGAGTGTTGGCATGACGAAGCCTAATGCAGAGTATCGGTGCGACGAAGCCTGATGGAGAGCGTTCTGGTGTGACCTCGGTGCGAAGCAGCCCCGATGCGGAGTGGCTCCGGTACGCGGGACTTGACCAGACCGACAACAGCATGACGGATCTAGCATAGGCGGACGAAGCAGGGTTTCACCGAAGGGTTCTCTGGCAGCCTCCGAAACTAGCTTTCTAGCTTCGAAAACTTTCAGCGAAGGGGGCTCCAACCATGAAACCTGCAGCAGGATAGAGATCAAGTGCCAATTTGGCCTGGAGACCGAATTTACTAAGTGTTGCAGTAGGGAAACGAAGGTAGCAATCTTTTTACGTAGATTAACGGATGGTTCGCAGGCGAGCCAACAAGGTGATAGCAATTGTTATGTAGATTAATGGGTACTTCACAAGCAAAGTAACAAGGCTTACCACTGTTTCGATGTTGCCGTCGGAGGGCTTCCAGGCAAACCCACGAAGGTTGTGCAGAAAAGTAAATAAAAGTAAAGGTATGGTTCAAACTAGGGTTTGAAGTTGGCTTGTGTTGTGTGGGGTCTGATGAACCAGCCTCACCCATGTATTTATAGGGGCTAGACTTCTTATCTCTAATACTAATCTGATAAGATTCGGCCTAATCAAGTTTAGGGATAAAAACAACCAGAATCAATATCAAACTTTATCTCCGACGGCTGGCCTGAAGTCGGCCTTCAGCAGGCCTGCCGAAGCCTGCTCCTCGGGCCGAAGCTTCGGCGAGGCAGGCCTCCGAAGGGCCTTTGGGCCGAAGGTATCAGGCCGCTAAAAGGCCTTCAAGGCCTCATGTCTAATGGGCCTTTGGCACTATAAGGCTTCGGCTTGTACCAGGACTTGTCTATTTTTGGCTCAAATTACCAAAATTGATATTTTGATAACCTTGACCATTAATATCATTTTTTGCTATCAACAACATGATATTTAGTTCCTTGTTTCCAGTTATTATTGTCATGATATTATAACTCAGGTCATATTCTCAACGAGTTACCAATGAAGGGTGGCGCACAAGGGAATGCTGATCAACCAGTAGAAATGTCCAAGAGCTTATTGGTTGGGTGTCCACTGGTGAGATTTCATTGCTGGCATATGTTAGCCGTGGTTTTATTGCGAAGTTGTGAGGCCTCTCTGAGGCAATTGTTGCTGCGTCGGTGCCTTGGTACTTCTATGTTAGTCTATTATGTTCTATTTGTCAGCAATTGGCCGATACCTTCAGATTGTGTAACAACCTCATACAAAGTCCATTATTTGGTAAATGTCGTTAACTCTAGCTAGAGTCTTTATGAAAATGGAATTTTAGTGCTTGCAATCTACTTTCCATTAGCTTCATGATTTTCAGTCTTCATGAATTCATAATGACTTGATTTGTGTGTAAGCACATAAAAACAATGATATTGTATGCATGTCAAACATACAGTTTAGATCTCTTTGTATGTTGCGACAAATGTTAAATCCCTGGTGCTATCTCGGAAATCCTGAAGTATTTTAAAGTATGAAGAGCATACCAAGTCATATTCTCATTAACTTGTATGACAATTTGTTAATATATTTCCACAAGTTCTTTGATGCTTCTTCTGTATTTAAGTTAACCTTCTATCAAAAATCAATTTTCACCATGATCTTAATTTGGAGTTCTAACTTCTTGTCTATTTTCTTTAATGAAAACACAGTTCACTAGACAAATTGGACTTTAGAATGTCAATTGAATGTTAATTTATTTAGGTACATAATTGGTATTTTGTTCATGCAGAAAAAACTTACAGATCTATTTTATTTATTAATTCTGTAGATTGACACCATCTTTGTTGCAGAATCGTGCTCTAAAATGCGTGAGTGTATTCTTTAGAACAATTTCTGTAAATTCTGAATACTGACAATATTGATGGTAACATCCATTCAAAAATCAAACCTAGAGGCCATGCATAGTGTATTCTTTTCATGAAAGCTGAAACGGGTGTAAATTGAAATGTGCAGGTTAAAGTTTTGTGTAAGTTCAGGAAATATTTATGTTAATGTTTGTCAATAGTAAGAAGGTATTGATTATCATAGATTAAACACTTCTTTTTCCATTCGTGTAATTATCTAATTCTTTATCTAGATCTCACTATTGTTACAGTTGATTAATTAACACCATGATTGAAGTCAATCTTGAGCTTTGTTGTTCCTAATCAAAGATCTCTTGATGTGATTATTATCTCTTGCCTTTTACGATGCTAACATGAGAAACAATTCTTATTTGTTACCTATGTGTTTGTAGGTGTTATAGTGTTTCTTAGAATTCTTTAGCAACTTTGATTGGAAGATATTTTGTTTGAGCTTATGGAGCCTTATTTTAATATTTTGTATTTGCAGTGCATTCTTGACCATCCAACATTGAGTTATTAGTTTCTAGTTACATTATAGTTAATAGTTATTTTTTGGTCGGGATTACTTTTCCCTATGCCCTATATTAATGTTTTTATGGGTATCGTGCATATTTGCAAGCAGGGAAACGCTGACATTGGGAACCTGCGGAGTTGAAGAGGAAATCGGTGTTGACTACAAAACGAACAAGAGCTGTAAGTACACTCCTGAAGCTAGCATTATAAGAAGTCAAAACTTACCAATAGCCGTGGAGTCGAAGCTGATGGACTCGTCTGACTAGTCCAGGTCCTAGGGTATCGACGTACGACTGCGGTCGATGCCTGGCATTTACGCACCAGGACTTTAGACCATTTCCCACTCACCCAGGCGTGGGAGTGGGGAGCACTGATGCCCAGATTTGTGGTGGTCGATACAAGTATGTAATGTATCATCCGACTGCTCATGCTCACAGGGGGGCATCGAGGACATCGTCCTACATAAGCAAAGGTGAGCAGATAAATGGGAGACAATTGGAATAATAAAAAGAGCGAGCTAAAGTGTTTACCTCGAGTCCCGCATCAGTATCACTTGGGTGAAGCTGCTCTTGATACACCAGTGAGGAGTGGTTAAAGAGATGCTTCTTTAATTCACCCTACCATCGACGGAAGTTGGTGGAGCATGCTCGGTAGGTCATCTAGTAGGAAAAGTCACCAAGAAGGACCTCATCGGTCATATGAAAGAGGCGATCCCACTCCACGCTATCCTTGATTTCTCTACGAACTTGGATTTGATCAATGAGAAAAGGTGGGGTGGAAGCTGACTGAACCCTAACTGCCTCGCGAAGACTGATGGATGATAGAACTCATAAGAGGCCTTCTGAGGATAGTTGACGGTGAAATTAATGGGCAAGAGGCAAGGAATAATCGCGGTCTTGAAGATACGAGTGGATTCCTCATCCCACAAAACATCACTTAAGGTTAGTCGATGGGGCATTCATACTCTGAGTAATGCTCATAGGGGTACCACATGGTCCGAGTGGAGAATCCAAGATAAAAACACTTAAAGAAGGCGGCCAAAGGTTCAGGAGCCATGAGAAAGGTGAAATGATAGGCAGCTGCTTCACCCAGGGAAAAACATCAGCGATAACAAGGACAGTTGATTCTAGAAAAATAGAGGGAAACCACATTAAAAAAGGAGGAGGATCACCGACAACATCAGTAGTATAGACATTGAGCCAAAGCTGAAGAAACCACCAAAGGCCATTAGGATGGACGATAGGATCACCAACTGATAGCTTGGCCGATACAAGATGAAGAAGATGGTAGATAGCGCCAAGGAGGTATCTGCCAGAGGAACATTTACTTGTGCGGCAAGCTGTCCAGATAAAAATTGAAATTTGAAGGTTGGGATCAAGGAGAATACACATAAACAAACCTCTCTAACCAAAGATTGAGATGGCTACATGCTCACGAGCATCTACGGGGCCAATTTTCTTATTGTACCTTGCAATATATCTACTTCAGTTGTCGATGGATTTGGTGCTGAGGCAATGAGTCGGTTTAGAGAAAAAGGAAAGGGGGTCGGTCGATGATTCGATATCGACACAAGTCAAGAAGAATACATCGAGCAAGGTGGGAGTCATTGGCCCATGGCCAAAAACAAAAGCATTCGATGCATCGGACTAAAAATAACAAGCGTCGGCTAGCATCGGCTAATTCTAGTATGGTTCAGCAAGGGAGAGGTCGATGTCAACCTCATCCCAGAAAGCATGGTGGACAGCCGATACCCTAAGGTACCAGTCACGCTAGCCAGTGAGAGGGGAAGGAAAAGACCCTAAACTGTAGTCCCAACTGGAGGAAAGCATGGGAGAGTATTTAAAGGGATTTGATTGGTCTCGGCATTAATAAAATCAGTAGGGTCCAGGGTTACCCAAAGGACCCAAGAAATAGCAAGTTGGGTGGTTGGTCATGTGAATCAAACTTGGTTCTTCAGGTTATATAGAGAAGAAAGGAAAAAGAAATTGTAAGGAAAAAAGAAACAGTGAGGAAAAAGTGGTGGAAGGACCAAGAAAAAGAGGAACAACAAAAAGGAAAAAGAATGCTGAAAAAATTACGTCGGGGATCACGTCATTGGTGGCCATCGCGAAGGCTGCCGGAGTACGTGGCCAGTGAAGAAGATGAAGAATGGTGAGGCGGCGGTTGCATGGACGTTGGAAGTAGGACAGTGACAAGCTCGAGGGCTAAAGTGAGAACAGTATGCAAAAGCATGAAGAAGAAAAGAGAGAAGTGGTCGGGTGTACTTATAGAGCAAAAATAACTCCTCGATAGCCGGGTCAAACCGATACCACCGGATTTGGTGGGACCACCTTCAACGTTTGGCAAAAAGGTAATCATGAGTATAGTTTTCGAAACACCGAGATCTTTGTACGCTCGGGATTAAGGAACATAATATTCGGTTTAAAGAGCACCAGTACAAAACTGTGTGGAATGAAGCCTTGTCCGATGCTACCACAAACAAGGAGATGTGTCAGACCAAGTAACATCCATCATAGTCCTGAATAGCTGAAGAAGAAGAAGCAAAAAGGAAGAAGAAAGGATGATATGAAATGGAGCAACTAAAGTAGTCAGAAATACAAATAGACTACTCTGTATGGATATGACATATTATACATCCTAGAATAGAAAAAATGTGACATACATTTATGTAAGGAAAATGTGAACTCGACCATCACACGGTCATCATTCAAAAAACTAATCTAAGTAAGAAAGATGTAAATACTAAAGATTAGTAACATATATCTGTTAGAAGAATAACTAAACTGATCTAATGAATATTGGCTAGATAACTGCCATCTTCTATAACAATGAACAGTAACCACAAGGATCGTGGGTATTATCTCACAGGAGGTAACACCGGAGGAGCGCTAATGGATCTTACTTCATGCCACAGAGCACAAAACATGACGCCGTGACCTTGCGCCATGCCGTCGTCCATCTCCAGCGCTGCCTCATACATCCTCATGTTCGCTTCTCCATTCCGGCAATGCCCGAGAACACCCCAAAGTCCCACTATGGCCCCTTCGATCACACACCAAATACTAAAACAAAATAAAAAAACATTTTTGAACCAATCTTCTTCGATTTATCAGTTGCAAAGATGGAAAATTGTAGACCTGATTCAGTCAAAGTGCTGATAGAATGACATTCTTGTAGTGGTACTCTGCATTGCTGACGATTTCGACTGTGCAACAATTGTTGCGCAGCCATCTTAGGAATTCTTGAGCATCCGGAAACACCGAGTACAGTGCAGAGGAACAGAAAGTGGAGTAAATCTGTCTGGATACTTTCTCAAATGTGGCATCATCATACTCATAGTCAGCCTACAGCATGTCAACAGTAGAAAGATTACAGTTTCATTAGTTCTAGAACCATAAATTAAACACTGCACCAATGCATAGCGTGATACAAAAGTAGTATGCTAATGCAGTCAACATTATACTGATGGCTAATGGACATTGTAGGTATGGAAATCTAAAGCAAAGAGCAAGCACAAAGAACTGCAAAATTCAGAATCAAATCAAGAAAACAGGAGCAACCTACAAATGGCTATTGGCTTTGGTGAAAACGGAAAATATCCAGCATCATCAAGAACAACACGCATTCATGAAAATTCTATCAGACTCTAGAATTTGTAGTTTAAACGCAACAGAAATGCAATGAAAATCACGTTTTGTCTATCATTTCATGATATACAGATGTAAATCTTCCATTCACGAGGTAAGCAAAACTAAACAGACGGAAAGCACTCAACTTTGGCCTTTTGGCTAGAGAGACGTTGGATGTGGCCACCTGTGGCCACACGCCCACACTAGATCGGACTCATCCTCCCGATCGATCATGCCCTCACCACTACAAAGGAGAAAAAAACACCGACGACACCCATGAACCACAGATCTCTCCAAATTGTCGTCACCCTGCACACCTCGACATGGAGAGCAACCGAAAGGGGTCGTACCATTGGAGTCCGGCAAGTGCGAGATAGGGGACCCACCATAGAACATGAGGGGCGCGAGCACCGATGCGAGGAGTACAAGCACCATGCCCCGGTAGCGCCAACCCCTCGCCGCCAATGGAATGGCCCATCCTCCCTCCTTCCCTCCCGTGTCCCTCCAAGGCCAACAACGGTGGGGAAGCTGAAGAAGCTGTTGTGCCCTGTCGGCGACGCGACCAGCGTGAAGCGCCCTCCAATGCATACGATTCACTTTGCTCACAAATGATTCACAATGCCTAAGTAATCATATTTTGAATAAACTATAGAAATAAATGCAGGTGCATGAGAAACAAGAAAGGATTATTGTTCCTGTTTTACAATCTGTGAGTCTGTGTGCTTCTTATTCCATGCGCTGCCTGCTTCTCTCTCCGTACACTGGTCTTGGCGCCGCACCGTTCCCTCGCGCATGCAGGAAAACTAGCCACCGGTCTTCCCACAGAAACCGTATGCCGACCGCTGCGTGCAGCCTGGAAAACATCCCGGAAAAAGCTAGCCTCCGTTGCGCCTCCTCGCAGCTGCATGCCCTCACGCTGAGCACCCCTTGCACCTTGAGCGCCTCGTGGCCCAGCGCGCAGGCAAGCTCGTGTGCTGCCGAGTGAACCTCCCGCGTCGGTAGAAAAACATAGGGAGATGAATTGTGGCGGTGCAGGTAAACCAAAGAAAGTGGTTGCACTCGGTGGAAGAGGAAAGGCAAATTTTTTAACTCTGATTTCTGATTAAATGAATTGGTGAAACCCTAGGGTATACATGCCTTTTTATAGGTTGTTCAAAAATGAAAAAAGACACAATTAACCCTAAGGTAAAATACACATTGATGTAAAAATAAAACCTTCGGCCCAATGGGCAAAATAGTAAAATCCTACCTACAGATAGCTTGTCCTGACACGGAGCTTTCGTAGCAGCTACGGCTTTCCTTCAGGACTATCGGATCTTTCATCGATGGTCTAGATTGGTGTGTTGGTTTTACTCCGAACTAGACAAAGTGTCCGTTGTCTTCGCACCTGGTACCCGGATTGGGCCGTCCCGAATCCACGGCTCCTTCAGCCCAAGTCAATCGCTCGCGGTCCGTTACCCGAGTCAAAACCCGGTAAACAGACCAGTGGATCCCTTGTCATTCTTTGCCCATGTACCTAGATTGGGCCGGCCTGACTCCACAGCCCCTTTGCCCGGCACTCGCTCGCCGCCCATAGCACTTGAGTCACATGCGGCCTAAGACACGACATGTCTCTCTTCTCATCTTCTCCCTCTTCTCTCTGTCTGATGACTTCCGTGAGAATCACTAATCACTTCTAGAGCCATG
>JAAALK010000971.1:0-69237 GCA_019279435.1 Zizania palustris | reverse complement strand
GCCTGCGAAGTATGCACTTCGAAGACAAAACTTCGAACACTCTTAGAACCGAAAGCTTCGAAGCTAAAACTTCGAACACAAAAACTTCGAACACAACACACACAAACAGACAACCTTCGAACAAAGAAGCGAAGTCTGTCACGTGACAGAGAATCAAGTCCGAAGCCTACACTCTATCTTCGAATAGGGAAAGCTTTGGGAGGAGAATCGAAGGCTGACACGCCACAACGTAATCCAAGCGAAGTCTATCAGAACAGACAAACTTCGAACCCAACTTCGAAGCCTAACGAAGTGAGCACTTCAAACAGATAGATTCGGAGTATGCTAGTTCGAAGTATGCGATGCTATCCAATACAGGAAGAACTTCGAAGCTAGCAACTCAGACACAAAAACCGAAGTTCGAAGTCTGAGCGAAGTCTTTAAAGATGTTCGATCGAAGCCTGCCTCACGGAGTTGAGGGGCTTCGCACTGAAACGAGCTTCGCCAGACATACCCAGAAAAAGGTAAAAGAGACTGTCAGCTTCGATCAAAAAGCTGGGCAATAGAAGGTGAAAAGCTGCTACAGGACACTGTAGCTACAGCAAAGCAGTACTACTTGCAACATCAAGAACTAGTACCCCCACCGTGAAGAACACAAGCAACAGAAGAAGCTTCTCCCCAAGAAATAAAATCACCAGCTCGTGCCCAAGGCATTAACTTCCCAAACGAACAGATTGCAAGCAATAAATTCACCAGAGACCAAGGATTAAATGCATCCAATAGATTTGAGCCAAAATAATGCAAGAACAGGGAGAGGCAAGCCCTGGCGGCGCACACAGGAGAGAGAAGACAGGGGACAAAGTGACCCAATGGGTGGATTTGATTTCAGCACAAAAGGGTAGTCCAAACCCTAGGGATTGGGGTGCTATTTATAGGCAGCCCAACACTAGGAATATTCTACCAGCCCCTTAGGGTTTTACAGACTCAAAAATACAGAAAAAGACTCTACTGCCCTTAGGTATTTTTACAAGACACAACTGACTGACTGTGGGCCTAGAGTAACAGATGACATATCCGGAAGCTACTCTTCTGGACAGTCGGATACAGAATCAACGGTTGTCAGTTTTACGCCGAAACTGACAAAGCCTCCACCAGCTTTGCACCAGGTACCCGGATTGGGCCGGCCCGACTCCGCAGCTCTCTCAGCCCGGCAATCGCTCACCGCCCGTGTACCTGAGTCAGTCCTGGTCAACAGCCCAGTGGGTCTTCTACTGCTTCTGGCCCATGCACCCGGATTGGGCCAGCCCGACTTCGCAGCCTCCTCTGCCCGACAGTCGCTCGCTGCCCGTGTACCTGAGTCACACGCGGCCCATGAAACAGCAGATCTCTTCTTCTTCTGTCCTTAATGACTATCGTTGACAATGACTCATCACTTCTGGAGCCATGAGGCCCACGCTATTCAGCATGGCTCCTCAGCACTATAAGGACCGGTCTGCGGGATCTGTTGCAAAGCACTTCCGTACCAACCACAAGTCTAATGGGTAAGTCCTAACTGGAAGTATGGAACACTCCGACTCTCTGCACCATAGTGGAGGGGGCAAGGGGCTAGCCCTCAGGGCGCCTTGTACCGACGAGGCTCAAGGGGGGGTATGGTGGAAACTCGACACGTTGAGACACGATACGAAACCTATAAGAGGGTGCTATTGAGTCGAGGCGGACCATATGGAAGGTTTTGGCACGAGTTCCCGTGAAATGGGTCATCTCGTTACTCTTTGGTGTAAGTGATGAGTGCGTGCCTTGTGGGTACATTGGTACATCTCTGGTCAGAGTAAATTAATCTTTTCGAAAAGCCGAGCCCCACGGTCAAGGGCGGGTTGTGTGACTACTCGCAGTTAGTTTGCTAATGTTTGAATAGTTGAGTAATTCATGGCATGTAAGGACTGTTGTGCGAGGAGGTAAAACATACTCCTCGAGTTAGAAGATGATGATGCATACACATGTTTACGTTTCAGTACCAATAAATTGTTCACATTTAATTGCTTTACAAATTATGCTCTCCGCAAAATTAGCCACTATCTCCCTTGCCATTATCTTGCATTATATTTGCATTCGGTGGCTTGCTGAGTATGTTTGTACTCACCCCCGTTGACTTACACCACTAGAGCCCGTCTACTACGAGGAGGATGAAGGTCTGGAGTAGCGACCCAGTCAAGGCGAGACTGGAAGGAGGCGTTCATCTAGGACCCTTTGATTTATTAGTTTCTCTTCATATTTACCCACTTTTGTACTAATGCGGTCTACGAACCATGAATGATTGCTCGTATTGTACGTGGTCGCATGATGAACGTCTTGTTTTTATTGATTTTCTATGGAATTTCAATAAAGGTCCTGATTTATTAAATCGGGGCGTGACAAGATGGTATTAGAGCCGACTTGACTGTAGGAAGCCAAACAGACCTGACCCTATGGCTTATATTTGCTATATTTTCTCACAAAAATTATTTACCCTCTCATCTTCCGAGATTTTCACAAAAAAAATTTCTCTTTTGTAGATGCAGGTCCGTACCATGAGTGGGAACCTTCGCGACGAGTCCGGATTCATCCGCGAGCTACGCATGCTCGTCAATTTCCTCGGATTTAAGCACGAGCCGATGTTCCATGGATTCTTCCCTGACGAGGAAGAAAGCTACTGTGAGGTCACCATCGTCGTCCTGCCCTCTCCTCAGACAACCCACACTTATCGAGGGGGAGGACCTACCTTCTTGGTAGCCAGCCAGCGCACCGCCCTCCAGGCCCTCACTGAGCTCCGTATGATCTACGACAGTGAGCTCTACGACACGGATTATCGCTTTGTGCCCCTTCGCACTCCAGGGAGTCCCCACAGTGTCTACGTCAGCACACTCTCCCAGCGCCATTCTGCGATTGGGCACACCGTACGTTTGTTGGAAGCAATGGATGATCTCCACTACGAGGAACTACAGGATGCCAATGGACAGCGCGACACGATCAATTTTTACCGGCACTCTTCTGAGGATCTGAACCGCGAGAACGAAGATCTTCAACGCCGCATCCAGCAGGGACACCGATTGGCTGCCGAGGCAGAGGAGTTACATCGTCAGAATGAGCTCCTACGACAGCACGTCACCACCAATCCTCAGCTCCGCCATCAGATTGAGGAGTTGAAGAAGGACATCGAGGAGATCGCACCCCTTCCACCCCGCAAGAAGAAATCGCTTCGGATTCCCACCGTGAGACCCAAGAGGATTTCACGCAGTGCACCACCCGCCGGACCCTCCAGTTCCATGACCCCGACTGTTTCCATCAAGCCCATGATCGAGCCATCCCTTGAGCTTCCATAGACGTAGAATTTTTCGATTGATTGTTTCCTTTCATTGTTTTGGATTGTATTATCAATCATGTAAAATATAAGGCATGGGTGAAGAATTAAATGAAAGACAATAAATGTAATCGCAAGAACGATCCCTTTTGAAATAAAGCTTAGCATTTGTTTCCCCTAAAGAGATGTTGTTTATTTTGGAAACTTCAGGATGACCAACACTCAAGGCTTTGACGCTCCCAGAACAGAGGGGAAAACGGTAACTTACCACAATGGGGAGCAACTGGGCAGAGGCAAGCCCCAGTCGCTAACCACCCCACGGTGGCTGAGATGATGGCCACTCAGAACCAGTTGGTCGCTGCACTGTTAAACCAAATGCAACAACAGCAGCAGCAGATGCAAGAGCAGTAGGCTCAGTTCTTCCGTCTCCACCAACAACCCGAGCTTGCCTCGCCCCGCCACACCAGCCCCCGCTCCCGCCACTCAGCTCTCGGAGTTCCTCCGAGTCCGCCCACCCACCTTTTCAAGCACTACCAACCCCATGGAGGCTGGGGACTGGTTGAGAACCATCACAAAGAAGCTAGACCTGATGACCTGCACTGAGCAGGAAAAGGTAGCTTTCACCGCCCACCAGCTCCAGGGTCCCGCCGCAGAATGGTGGGACAACCTGCGTGAGACCCTGCCCGAGGGACACATCCATACTTGGGCGGAGTTCTCTGATGCCTTCCGTGCCGCGCATATCCCCGACGACATCATTGCACAGAAGCAGCAGGAGTTTCGAGACCTGCAGCAGGGGAGCGGGTCCGTAACAGAATATTTACACGAGTTTAACAGATTGGCCAGGTATGCACCTGAAGAAGTCCGTACTGACGCCGGCCAGACAGTCCAAGTTCCTTCGGGGACTAAAGGATGAGTTGTCCCTTCAACTCATCTCCGGTGATTACGCCAACTTTCAAAAGTTGGTGAATAAAGCTATCATTCAGGAGACCCAGCAGAATAAGGTCGACCTGAAGAAGAAAAGGATGATTGCCTTCAGGTAGAACCAGGGCATGGCCCAGAGGCCTCGCTTCACCCCTCCTCCACCTGCACGAGACCCTGCCCGAGGGACACAACCATACTTGGGCAGAGTTCTCTGATGCCTTCTGTGCCGCCCATATCCCAGACGGTATCATTACACAGAAGCAGCAGGAGTTCCGGGACCTGCAGCAGGGGAGCAGGTCCGTAACGGAATATTTACACGAGTTCAACCGACTGGCCCGGTACGCGCCTGAAGAAGTCCGTACTGACGCGGCCTGGCAATCCAAGTTCCTTCGGGGACTGAAGGATGAGTTGTCCCTTCAACTCATCTCTGGAGATTATACCAGCTTTCAAAAACTGGTGAACAAAGCTATCATTCAGGAGACCCAGCAGAATAAGGTTGACCTGAAGAAGAAGAGAATGATTGCCTTCAGGCAGAACCAGGGCATGGACCAAAGGCCTCGCTTCACCCCTCCTCCACCGGCGCCACAGTACCACCCCCGCCCGGTGTATCGTCCGGCACCACCTGCCGCCAATGCCGGAGCTGGACAATCTCGCCCCGCTCCCACCGCACCTGTCGCACCACCCACCCCGGTAAAGAAGACAGAGGTTCTGCGTGACAAGCACGGCAAGCCTGTGGTATGTTTTAACTGCCGCCAGGAGGGGCATTACTCTACTTCGTGCCCCCATCCCAAGCGTGCTCAAGGAGTTGCAGCAAACCCCGCCATCTGTGACCGAGTCAACCACGTCACCGCCGATGAAGCACAGGCCACACCCGAGATCGTGATGGGTAAGTTCATAGTACATTCAGCACTAGCAGTGGTTTTATTTGACACTGGAGCTACGCACTCCTTCATATCAACTGCTTTTGTGGAAAAGAACAACCTAAACATAAAGGAACTACCAAGAGCCGTGCAAATAGTCACCCCTGGAAAACAACCCTAGCTCTAACTTATAGCCCAAGGGTATGGATAGATATCCACGGCACCATATTTTGGGCCGACCCCATCCTTATAGAATGCCAGGGCTTGGATCTCATTCTAGGAATGGATTGGCTAAATAAACACCAAGGAGTGATAAGATGTGCCCTAAGACAAGTGACTGTGACCAGTGAAGAAGGGACCGCCGTCACATTTCAGATGCCGAGCCTGAAGTTTGGAAGACCAAGGCTGCACCATATTACTTTGGAAGAGATACCAGTGGTCTGCGAGTACCCAGACGTTTTTCTAGAGGATTTACCAAGAATGCCACCCAAGAGGGATATGGAGTTCCGCATTGATTTGGTGCCAGGGACCACCCCCATTTACAAGAGACCATACCGGATGGCCGCCAATGAGTTAGCTGAGATGAAGCAGCAGTTGGAGGATCTTGAGAAGAAAGGTTATATCAGACCTAGCACATCTCCGTGGGGTGCCCCCGTCATCTTCGTTGAGAAGAAAGAAGACAAGGCTAAGCGTATGTGTGTGGATTATCGCGCCTTGAATGAAGTAACCATCAAGAACAAGTACCCATTACCCAGGATCGATGATCTTTTGACCAGCTGAAAGGAGCTACGGTATTTTCTAAGATCGACCTGCGGTCCGGTTATCATCAGCTGAGGATTCGAGAAGAGGATATACCCAAGACGGCTTTTACCACCCGTTATGGATTATATGAATGTACTGTTATGTCCTTTGGATTGACCAACGCCCTTGCTTTCTTTATGAATATGATGAATAAGGTATTCATGGAATATTTGGACAAATTCATCGTGGTCTTTATATACGACATCCTAATTTATTCCAAGGATCAGAAAGAGCACGAGACTCACCTCCGGTTAACCTTAGTTAAGTTAAGGGAACACCAGTTATATGCCAAGTACAGCAAGTGTAAATTTTGGATGGCAGAAGTAAAGTTCCTTGGACACATCATCTCTGCGCAAGGTATCGCAGTAGACCCTGCCACCGTAGAAGCAGTTACGGATTGGCTGCCACCCACAAAAGTATCGGAGATACGAAGCTTCCTGGGTTTGGCCGGGTATTATCGGAGGTTTATCGAGAATTTTTCCAAGATAGCCAAGCCTATGACCAAGTTATTACAGAAGGGAGAGAAGTTTGAATGGACTCCCGAATGCGAGGAAAGTTTCCGCACCCTCAAGACCCGGCTGGTGTCTACACCCATACTGACCCTACCAGATATCAGGAAGGATTTCCATGTTTATTGTGACGCATCTCGCCAAGGATTGGGATGTGTTCTCATGCAAGACGGAAAAGTTATTTCATACGCTTCTCGTCAGTTGAGACCCCATGAGTTGAACTACCCAACACATGACTTGGAATTGGCCGCAGTTGTGCACGCCCTTAAAATTTGGAGGCATTATTTGGTCAGAAACCGCTGCGAAATCTTTACGGATCACAAAAGTTTGAAGTACATCTTCACGCAGCCGAACCTCAATCTGAGGCAAAGGCGATGGTTGGAATTAATAAAGGACTACGACTTAGGTATTCACTACCACCCCGGAAAGGCCAATGTGGTAGCTAATGCATAAAGTCGTAAAGGATATTGCACCGCCGTCATAATTCAGGATCACGCGCCTTTGCTATATAAGGAGATGGAAAAGTTAAACCTTGGATTAACCACAGGAGCATATCTAGCCACCCTAGAAACCCGGCCTATCCTATTCGAGCAGATCCGAGAAGCTCAATTAGAAGATCCGGATATAGCCGCCATTAAGAAGAACATGAGACAAGGAAAAGCCCCAGGATTCTCAGAAGACGAGAATGACACCATATGGTTTGGAACCCGGATATGTGTGCCAGATAAACCGGAGATAAAGACCCTTATCCTAAGAGAAGCCCATGATACCTTATACTCCATCCATCCCGGGAGTACTAAGATGTACCAAGACCTGAGGGAACGCTATTGGTGGGTTAGTATGAAGAGAGAGATTGCTCAGTTCATCGCAGAATGTGACACCCACAGAAAAGTAAAGGCAAAACATCAGAGGCCTGCAGGACTGTTACAGCCACTTAAAGTGCCTGAATGGAAATGGGAAGAGATCGGAATGGACTTCATCACCGGACTCCCAAAGACCCAGCTTGGGTATGATTCTATTTGGGTAATCATCGATCGGCTCACGAAGGTAGCACACTTCATAGCCGTTAAGACAACCTTCAGTGGCCCTATGTTAGTAGAGTTGTACATGGCCCGCATTGTGTGTCTTCATGGAGTGCCTAAAAAGATAGTATCCGACAGAGGAAGTCAGTTTACCTCTCGTTTTTGGAAAAACCTTCAGGAAGAAATGGGAACGAGACTGAACTTCAGTACTGCCTACCACCCTCAGACAGATGGACAAACCGAAAGAGTGAATTAGATATTAGAAGATATGCTTCGGGCATGTGTCTTAGATTTTGGAGCAACTTGGGACAAGAGTTTACCGTACGCTGAGTTTTCGTATAACAACAGTTATCAAGCCAGTCTACAGATGTCCCCGTTTGAAGCCCTATACGGACGAAAGTGTAGGACGCCTCTACTTTGGGATCAAACTGGTGAATCCCAAGTATTTGGAACAGACATCCTTTGGGAAGCAAAAGAGAAGGTACGGATCATCAGAGACCGGCTCAAGACCACCCAATATCACCAAAAGAGCTATGCAGACAATCGTCGTCGAGACTTAGCTTTTGAAGAGGGAGAACATGTCTACCTCCGGGTCACACCCCTCCGCGGCACCCAAAGGTTTAACATGAGAGGAAAGTTGGCCCCCCGGTATGTTGGACCCTTTCCCATTATTCGGCGCCAAGGCGAAGTTGCTTATCAGTTGGAACTGCCACCCTCATTGACTAGAGTGCACAATGTGTTTCATGTGTCCCAACTGAAGAAGTGTCTCCGAGTCCCTACAGAGCAAGTGGACCTTCAGCAGTTGGATGTTCAAGAGGATCTAACCTATGTGGAGAAGCCCGTCAAGATATTGGAAGTCAAGGAAAGGACCACCAGAAGTCGTGTCATCCGCTTCTGTAAGGTTCAGTGGAGCAATCATCCCGTAGAGGAAGCCACATGGAAAAGGAGGATGAACTCAAGGCACAGCATCCGAAGTTATTTGAGGATTGATCCGAATCTCGAGGACGAGATTCTCTGTAAGGGGGATAGGATTGTAACACCCCAGAATTAAAAAGGAAATAAAATAAAATAAAAATAATATTAAAGGAATTTCTGGAAATTATAATTAAAGAAAAACCCTTAAAGAGCCCTATTAAAGCCAAACAGAGATAAATATTCAAAATCTGGACTTGAAAATTTTATGAGATAAAGTAGAGGCCAAAACATAATTTCAGGAATTTTTACAAATTTTTATCAATAGTGATTCAACCCTTAATCAAATATATGAATTACTGGATTTATTTTAAATCAGAAAAGAATTAAAATTCTAAACGGGCCTCAACCTTGAATTAGCCTCCAGCCCAGCCCAGCCCAGCTCTGTGTCGCTGACCAGTGGGCCCTGCCTGTTGGCACACTCCCCTGCCTCTCTCTCCCGCCCGCGTCCTACATGGCCCACCCATCAGCCTCTCGCCCCCGTTTTCGCCCCTGACAGCCATGGCCCGCCTGTCGGCCCTTCCTTTTCTGTTTCGCCCGCTGACAGGTGGGGGCCACCTGTCAGCTTTGTCTTCTTCGTTGGAAGGGGATCCCCCCCTTCCTTTTCCCGGCGATCCTCTTCTGGATTCTCGCCGCCGGCCGCCCGATCTCGCCCGATCGCCCCCGGATCACTTTCCCCGAGCACCGCCGCACCCTTTCCGTCTATAGCCGACGTGTTTCCACGCTTAAGGAAGCTAACCGAGCCAAAGGAAAGCCTCGCCGGAGTAAAATAGAAACCCTTCACGGGTTTCCCTCCTATAGCCTACCATAGCCATCGCGGATGACCCTATAAAGACCCCCTCGGCCACCGCTCACTTCCCACACCGCCTTAGCGCAAGCCCTCGCTTTCCAGAGCTCCGACACAAAGTTTCGGCCATTAGCTCTGTTTTGCCTCCAGCCACCGCTCGCCGGCGACCCAAGACCCCGCCGTTCCCGCCGTAAGCCTGGCTCACCGTGGACCAGAGGCTATTTTCTGTTTAAATAAAATTCTAGAAAATTGTTTAAACTTTGAAAATTCATAACTTGCTCACTTTAACTCCAAATTTCACCATTCAAATTTTCTTAAATCCAGTATTTTATTATCCACGCATTAATGCCATAAAAACAGTATGTTACTTTGGCACAAAATAATCTTAGCAATTAAATGAATAAAAACCCCTTAGGGTTAAAATTATTAATTCAGAAAATAAATTAGGAAAAACCTTAAAATATAAGTTTACTGTTTTTCACCAAACTTCATAATATTAAAACCTTAGTCCACATAATAAAACCCACAAATATGTATGTTTATTATTTGGTGGATTTTTATCTGTTTATTGAATGTATTGTTTATTTTTCCGTATCGAGAAGACTACGAGTTCGTCGAGGAGCTGGAGTTCTATCCCGAAGTTCCTCCATCCCCATTTGCTGATCAAGGCAAGTCATCGACCCCTCTTGTGGAAATAGTTGATCATCATTGAGCCCAGTTTTTATAATTATCGCTATAACTCATAGGATAATATTGCATTAGTCAAACATCAAGCCCTACACTTATATTTATTAGATCCCCATCCTTGTGTGCAAACCCAAGCCATGCTTATTGAGCCTTAACTTCTTGTCACTCTACAAATATTATATTAGCTAGTGCCCAATGTACCGGCACGACTGCTATAGGATATAAAGAATGAGTCGTAGATAGATGGATTCTGTTATATAAATTTCCCCGTTATTCTCGTCTCTGGACTCTGTTGGAGTTGGCTATGTTATAAGTATGGTGGGTTCCGGGTGCAAGCTCGGGCATTGGTTGGTCGCACCCGGGGCACTATAAGGACCGGTCTGCGGGATCTGTTGCAAAGCACTTCCGTACCAACCACAAGTCTAATGGGTAAGTCCTAACTGGAAGTATGGAACACTCCGACTCTCTGCACCATAGTGGAGGGGGCAAGGGGCTAGCCCTCAGGGCGCCTTGTACCAACGAGGCTCAAGGGGGGTATGGTGGAAACTCGACGCGTTGAGACACGATACGAAACCTATAAGAGGGTGCTATTGAGTCGAGGCGGACCATATGGAAGGTTTTGGCACGAGTTTCCGTGAAATGGGTCATCTCGTTACACTTTGGTGTAAGTGATGAGTGCGTGTCTTGTGGGTACAGTGGTACATCTCTGATCAGAGTAAATTAATCTTTTTGAAAAGCCGAGCCCACGGTCAAGGGCGGGTTGTGTGACTACTCGCAGTTAGTTTGCTAATGTTTGAATGGTTGAGTAATTCATGGCATGTAAGGACTGTTGTGCGAGGAGGTAAAACGTACTCCTCGAGTTAGAAGATGATGATGCATACACATGTTTACGTTTTAGTACCAATAAATTGTTCACATTTAATTGCTTTACAAATTATGCTCTCCGCAAAATTAGCCACTATCTCCCTTGCTATTATCTTGCATTATATTTGCATTCGGTGGCTTGCTGAGTACGTTTGTACTCACCCCCAATTACTTACAGCACCAGAGCCCTTCTACTACGAGGAGGATGAAGGTCTGGAGTAGCGACCCAGTCAAGGCGAGACTGCAAGGAGTCGTTCATCTAGGACCCTTTGATTTATTAGTTTCTCTTCATATTTACCCACTTTTGTACTAATGCGGTCTATGAACCGTGAATGATTGCTCATATTGTACGTGGTCGCATGATGAACATCTTGTTTTTATTGATTTTCTATGGAATTTCAATAAAGGTCCTGATTTATTAAATCAGGGCGTGACAGAAGTCCTCGCGGTTACAATGGTGGGGTCGCCTAGGGCGGAGGGGGTTACTGGCGATGGCGAGAGGCGACCGGAGCGAAGGCGATGGTGAGGTTTTAAACTTGAAATGTGACGCTCTGGCTCGTTCTCAGTGCGATCGGGTGTGCGGGCTGGACGAGGGGGTGGCCGAGGTTTAAATAGGGTCGTCGGTGGGTGCAGAAGGGGCGTAATCGGGGGAGGCCGAGAGTAATGTCTCTCTTCAACACCGGCGAGCTCCTGCCTTTCATGCGTGCGCTCGATCCGGGGGCAATGATACGGTGGAGTAATGGGGGAAACGGTCGGGGGAACGCGGTGAATTCAATGCCGTCGACGGATTAAAGGGAGGGGGCCGGCGGGAGCGAATCCGAGGTGGGGTTAGGGTTTTGGCCGGCGAGGGGGGGATTTAGGGGCGGATCTCGCGGGGAAGATGGATCCGACATGTGGGGGCCACCGAGCAGCGGGCGAGGCGACTGATGGGTGGGGTCGGGCTTGGCCGTGGGAGGGAAACGGTTGGCGCCGACAGGTGGGGCCGAGCACGCGCGCAGAGAGGAAGTCGCTGATGGGCGGGGTCCATTGGTTAGACGGGGCACGCGGGGAGGAGTGGGCTGGGCCGGCCGAGAGGGAGAGAAAGGGAGGGGGAGGCCCATTACTGTTTAAATGATTTTCTGATTAAAAATAATTACAGAAAATTGATTAGAATATTTGGGCTACTTCCAAGGTTGATAAAATTTTGTAAAAATTCTCAAAAATATATCTTTGTCTTGGGATCATATACAAAATTTTCTAGCCCCTGGTTTGGTCATTTTATCTAGGTTCTAGTTCAAAAAGGTTAAGGAGGGCATTAAAGGTATTTCCAAAATAATTAATTCCAGGAAATTGTATTAAATGATATTTTTATTTCTTTGAAAAATTGGGGTGTTACAAACCTATCCCCCTTACAAAGAATCTCGTCCTCGAGATTGGAATGCTACTCGAATAGCTCAGGGTATTGGGCTTTCAGCTCGTCTTCCTTTTCCCATGTGGCTTCTTCGACGAGGTGGTTGTCCCACTGAACCTTGCAGAAGCGAACCACATGGCTCCTGGTTACTCTTTCTTTAGTTTCCAAGATCTTGATGGGCTTCTCGATGTAGGTCAAATTCTACTAGATGTTGAGTTGTTGGAGGTCGGCTTGCTCGGCGAGCACATGAAGACACTTCTTCAGCTGAGAGACATGGAATACATCGTGAACTCCTGCCAAGGATGGAGGCAGTTCTAGTTGGTATGCCACTTCTCCTTGCCGTCGGAGGATCTGAAAAGGTCCGACATAGCGGGGTGCTAGCTTGCCTTTCATGCTGAACCTTTGAGTGCCACGGAGGGGAGTGACTCGGAGATAGACATAATCACTCTCCTCAAAGGTTAGGTCTCTTCGACGGTTATCGGCGTAGCTCTTTTGTCGGGACTGGGCTATTTTCAATCAGTCCTTGATAATTTTGACCTTCTCTTCGGCTTCTCTCAATATATCTGTCCCAAACAGATGCGACTCTCCGGTCTGATCCCAGAGCAGCGGCGTTCTGCACTTACGCCCATAAATCGCTTCGAATGGGGACATTTGCAGGCTGACTTGATAGCCATTGTTGTAGGAGAACTTCGCGTAGGGCAAGTTCTTGTCCCACATTCCGCCAAAGTCTAGAGCGCAAGCTCTAAGCATATCTTCCAATATCTGGTTGACCCTTTCGGTTTGATCGTCGGTCTATGGATGATATGCAGTGCTAAAGTTCAGCTGGGTGCCGAGTTCCTCTTGAAGGTTCTTCCAAAACTTAGAGGTAAACTGACTCCCACGGTCAGATACAATCTTCTTGGGAACTCCGTGTAGGCACACGATCCGGGTCATATACAACTCGGCCAACTTGGCGACGGTGTAAGTTGTCTTGACGGGGATGAAGTGAGCTACCTTGGTGATTCGGTCGACGACCACCCAGATAGAATCATGACCATCTTGGGTCCTGGGCAGTCCCGTGATGAAGTCCATTCCTATTTTTGATGAGGACATCACTTCACATGATACACACATGGAGCCTCCACCTACAATACTACAAGGATCAATCACGCGCGCCCGTGCCCGTCGCTTGAACCATGAGGTTAATTCTTCCTTAGCAACTATTTCAATATTTGTTTGGATGGGATGCTACTGAATACTAGTGATATTTTGTTGCTTAGGAACATGGGAGATGGAATAGAAGAGTTGGACTTGAAGACGGAGCCGCACGGATGTTTGAAGTCAAGATTTCGCTGGTTCGGACTACATCGACCACCCTGCACCAAAATGGCCATAACTTCCTCATACGAACTCCGATTGGCGCGTTCTTTGACTTTTTGGAAAGCTGAGGAGAAGACGGATCGTTTGCCGTTGGTTTCACCTCATTTGGAGTCGCGAGTCGTTCTGTGTGATTTAAACAGTCCTGCGTGACAGAACTGGGCCGTGTTGGTCCATAGTCTGAGTATGTACGTATTCTAGCCCATAGCCTGTGTCTGTTCGTCTTCCACAGGCCGCAGCCCTATATAAACTCATGCCAGCCGCCTCTAGGGTTAGGTTTTGCTTTGTTGCATCTACAATGTTGTGTTTAGATCCCGCCTCTTGCACCGGACCGATTGGCTGCTGCATTGGCGTTTGTGAAACCTCACCTTATCTTCGTTTGTCTGTGATTTGGCATTCGATTTGTATCCTTCCTGTTCTTGCTTGTGTTCTTGGGTTCGCTTGCAGGAATTAGCCTTCGTGGCGAGGTCAATCGCGTTCTGCGTGGTTGATAACCAACGGAGACAGTGGTGTAACGATTGCAAGGATTTGATCCGCCGGACCGGAGCCTTGGATCGCCAACGTCGAGATTCTCCACCAACCCAAGTTTATCCCTTACCTAGCGGAAGATCGGGACCACTCCCCCATCAGCTGGTATCAGAGCTCAGTTTTCCTGTTAGGTAATTTCGATCTGCTTTTGTTTTTACCCAGAGTCCAGAAAACCGCACCAAAAAAATTCCCCACCGAGAACCCTTTGTGCCTTGCGATTTTAATTTCAGTTTTAACTTTGTTGAGTTCGTGTTCTTGGTCGAGTCTTGTTGCTGGTTTAGTCATCCCTCTGTGTCGTTTGAGTAGTAGTTGTTCTTGTGTCTCAGAAAAAAATTTCCCCACCGAAAAAAACCCCCCTTCCGCAACCCTATTTGTTTTTCCACATCCAGTCTTTGTGACCCCCCTTCAGTAAAACAGGCATAACTTTTCGCTCGTTTGGCAGAAAAATCTGAAATTTTTTGAGCGTGTTTCTGACCCAATTTGGAGGGTACCCTAACCGACAATGGTCGGTTAGCCCTCACCAAAATCGCCAAAAAAAATCGGGAAGATAAAGAAAAAAATTGGACAAAGTTTTTGCTCGCCGGACAGCGAACTTGTTTGAATTTTTGTGAGCCACATCCCATCTCAGTTGCAGGTGCCAATTTTTGTGGTTACTCCTCTGGTCATTCTTGTTTCAAAAAAAATAGAGTGAAAAAAAAGGAGAAAAAAAATATATAAAAAAAGAGAAGCGGTACTGTTATTTTGCTTGTCCGAACTCTTGTCCGAACTCTTGTCCGAACTCTTGTCCAATCTGAGGCAGTCTTTGGCTGTTTGTTGCTTGTCCGATCTCTTGTCTGAACCTTTGTCTGAACTCTTGTCCGATCCGAACAGCAGCAGAAAAAAAAAATTGCACATACCCTTGTCCGATCACTTGTCCGATCTCTTGTCCGATCCCTTGTCCGATCTATAGAGAGCTGATTTGGCCTGTTTTTGCTTCCTTTTTGATTTTTTGGGCACATAGTTTCCCTCTATTACTTGAACTTTCACTTTGGGAGCACTAAGGCCAGCAACTTTGACGAGTACTAGGGAATACTTATTGAACTTGGTTTAACTGTTATTATTATCGCTAATCCTTGCTACTCACTTTGCCTTCCAAGCTACACCTTTCTCTTGGTCAGGACAGGATCATTTCTTGCAATTGTACACCACCCTCCACTTGGTTCATCACCTGTAGGCCGGTGACCTCACTGCGGCGTGGTAAGAACACTTGCAAGCGTGGGTAAGGTGCTTGACGGATTGCTTCCACCACACATCCACCACCCCACCTAGCTGTTTTACATAGGATTATTCTTTGTGTTTTGTCTTTTCACTAACATGGCAGCACTTATTGTACAACGTGACTTGAGCACTCACATGGGCCAGGACGACCAGGCACAACGGAACAATATATTTCAGACCATCTTCCTCGTCAATAACCGTCGTGCGCGTGTCATCATCGACAGCGGTAGTTGCAACAATTTGGTGAGCCTCGACGTGGTAACTAAGCTTCAACTTCCCACACGTGCACATCCACACCCTTACCATGTGCAATGGCTCAACGACAGCGGTAAGGTCAAGGTAACACAAACTGTTCACATCGAATTTTCCATTGGTATATACTTCGGAAGTGCTGATTTTGATGTAGTACCAATGCAAGCATGTTCTCTATTACTTGGTAGACCTTGGGTATATGATATTGATGCTACACACCATGGTAGGAGCAATAAGTACACATTTTTGTATAAAGGAAAGAAAGTTACATTGCTTCCTATGACTCCTGCTGAAATTGTGAAATTTGAACAAGAAAAACGTGCTAGGGACGCACAAAAGAGCAAACAACTTTCTGAAAATCAGCAAGTAGCTAAAACGCTTTCGAGGCAACAAAAAGATCAAGTTGTTTCTCCTTCCTCATCACAAGTTAATAATCTGAAGGGACGTGTCATGCATGCAATTAAAACTAATCTTGCAGTACGTAGTTCTCTTGGTCTTGCAGGTTTCTATCGGCGTTTTGTGAAAGATTTCAGCACCATAGCCGGTCCTTTACCTGAGTTGACCAAGAAGGGAGTTACGTTTACTCGTAAGCCAGCACAAGAACAAGCCTTTGCCCCACTCAAGGATCTCCTTACACATGCACCTCTACTTCAGCTACCCGACTTCAGTAAGCTTTTTGAATTAGAATGTGATGCTAGTGATTTTGGAATAGGAGATGTGCTGCTACAAGAAGGTAAACCCGTGACCTATTCTAGTGAGAAATTGCATGGTCCACAATTGAATTATTTTACCTATGAGTGTGAATTATATGCCTTAGTGCGTGTGCCTAAGACTTGGCGACATTACCTTTTGCCTGAGGAGTTTAATATACATTCTGATCATGAAGCACTAAAATATTTGAGAGGGCAAGCTAAACTGAACCATAGACATGTTAAATGGGTTGAATTTATTGAACCTTTCCCATACATTGTGAAATACAAGAATGGCAAAGAAAATGTGGTTGCTGATGCTTTGTCTCGCATGGTTGTTCTTTTATCTCAACTTGATATTAACGTTCCAGATTTGGAAAGCTTGAAAGATTTGTATGTTGTAGATAAAGAATTTGCTGAACCATTCACTAAATGTAATGATGGGAAAGACTGGAAAACATTTCATGTTTATGACGGTTTCTTGTTCCATGCTAACAAGATATGTGTTCCAGATTCGTCCGTATGTTTGCTGTTGTTGCAGGAATCACATGGCGGTGGATTAATGGAACATTTTGGGAGAGAAAAGACTTTGGCCCTGCTGTCCAATAATTTTTATTGGCTAAAGATGCGGAGAGATATTGAACGATTTGTGCAGCGTTGTGCCACATACCATAAAGCTAAGTCCAAACTTAACCCATATGTTTTGTACAATCCACTTCCTGTTTCTAGTGCACCTTGGGAAGATATTACTATGGACTTTATTGTGGGATTGCCTAGGACAAAGAGGGGGAGAGACTCCATATTTGTAAGAGTGGATAGGTTTTCTAAAATGGCACATTTATTCCCTGTCACAAGACCAACGATGCTTCACATATTGCTGATTTATTTTTCAGGGAAATTGTGAGATTGCACGGGATGCCTAGAACCATCATTTCAGATCATGATGTGAAGTTTATGAGTTACTTTTGGACGACAATGTGGGCCAAGCTTGGCACAAAATTGCTGTTTTCAACAACTTGTCGCCCGCAAACTGATGGTCAAACAGAGGTGGTAAACCGTACACTCTCCATGTTGCTGCGAACAATGATTAAGAAGAACTTGAAAGAATGGGAGGAGTGTCTTCCGCATGTTGAGTTTGCATACAATAGAGTTGTCCACTCATCAACACAATTGTGCCCGTCTGAAGTGGTGTATGGTTTTAAGCCAATCACACCACTTGATTTGCTACCATTTCCTTTTCAAGAGAGAACAAACATGGAAGCAACTAAGCGTGCAGAGTTTATGAAAGCTATGCATCTAAAGACCAAGGAAGTTATAAAAAAGGATGCACGCTATTTTGCTCAAAATACAAATAAAGGAAGAAAGAAGATGTTTTTCAAACCAGGAGATCTTGTTTGGTTGTACTTGCGCAAGGATCGTTTTCCTGATTTGAGAGAGTTTAAATTGATGCCCCGTGCTGATGATTTAAAACCCTATTTTGGAGCTGACGATGAGCTTGAGTCGAGGACGACTCCAATTCAAGAGGGGGAGGATGATGAGGACATCACTTCACATGATACACACATGGAGCCACGGAGGGGAGTGACTCGGAGATAGACATAATCACTCTCCTCAAAGGTTAGGTCTCTTCGACGGTTATCGGCGTAGCTCTTTTGTCGGGACTGGGCTATTTTCAATCAGTCCTTGATAATTTTGACCTTCTCTTCGGCTTCTCTCAATATATCTGTCCCAAACAGATGCGACTCTCCGGTCTTATCCCAGAGCAGCGGCGTTCTGCACTTACGCCCATAAATCGCTTCGAATGGGGACATTTGCAGGCTGACTTGATAGCCATTGTTGTAGGAGAACTTCGCGTAGGGCAAGTTCTTGTCCCACATTCCGCCAAAGTCTAGAGCGCAAGCTCTAAGCATATCTTCCAATATCTGGTTGACCCTTTCGGTTTGATCGTCGGTCTATGGATGATATGCAGTGCTAAAGTTCAGCTGGGTGCCGAGTTCCTCTTGAAGGTTCTTCCAAAACTTAGAGGTAAACTGACTCCCACGGTCAGATACAATCTTCTTGGGAACTCCGTGTAGGCACACGATCCGGGTTATATACAACTCGGCCAACTTGGCGACGGTGTAAGTTGTCTTGACGGGGATGAAGTGAGCTACCTTGGTGATTCGGTCGACGACCACCCAGATAGAATCATGACCATCTTGGGTCCTGGGCAGTCCCGTGATGAAGTCCATTCCTATTTCTGATGAGGACATCACTTCACATGATACACACATGGAGCCTCCACCTACAATACTACAAGGATCAATCACGCGCGCCCGTGCCCGTCGCTTGAACCATGAGGTTAATTCTTTCCTTAGCAACTATTTCAATATTTGTTTGGATGGGATGCTACTGAATACTAGTGATATTTTGTTGCTTAGGAACATGGGAGATGGAATAGAAGAGTTGGACTTGAAGACGGAGCCGCACGGATGTTTGAAGTCAAGATTTCGCTGGTTCGGACTACATCGACCACCCTGCACCGAAATGGCCATAACTTCCTCATACGAAGTCCGATTGGCGCGTTCTTTGACTTTTTGGAAATCTGAGGAGAAGACGGATCGTTTGCCGTTGGTTTCACCTCATTTGGAGTCGCGAGTCGTTCTGTGTGATTTAAACAGTCCTGCGTGACAGAACTGGGCCGTGTTGGTCCATAGTCTGAGTCTGTACGTATTCTAGCCCATAGCCTGTGTCTGTTCGTCTTCCACAGGCCGCCGCCCTATATAAACTCATGCCAGCCGCCTCTAGGGTTAGGTTTTGCTTTGTTGCATCTACATTGTTGTGTTTAGATCCCGCCTCTTGCACCGGACCGATTGGCTGCTGCATTGGCGTTTGTGAAACCTCACCTTATCTTCGTTTGTCTGTGATTTGGCATTCGATTTGTATCCTTCCTGTTCTTGCTTGTGTTCTTGGGTTCACTTGCAGGAATTAGCCTTCGTGGCGAGGTCAATCGCGTTCTGCGTGGTTGATAACCAACGGAGACAGTGGTGTAACGATTGCAAGGATTTGATCCGCCGGACCGGAGCCTTGGATCGCCAACGTCGAGATTCTCCACCAACCCAAGTTTATCCCTTACCTAGCGGAAGATCGGGACCACTCCCCCATCAATTTCTTCCCAGTTCCATTTAGGGACCTTGAGAGGTTGTAGTAGTCCGGCAGGTCTTTGATGCTCTGCCTTGACTTGCCGGCATGTGTCGCACTTGGCCACATACTCAGCTATTTCCCTCTTCATGTTGACCCACCAATATTTTTCCTTCAGGCCTTGATACATCTTGGTACTCCCGGGATGTATGGAGTATAGAGTATCGTGGGCTTCTTGAAGGATGAGGGTCTTCAACTCAGGCTTGTCGGGTATGCATATCCGGTTTCCAAACTAAATGGTACCATGCTCGTCCTCAGCTCATGCAGCCTCAGCTGTTAGGGAGGCGTAAGATATAACCTTCCCATCTTGCATTAAGACACATCCCAATCCTTGACGAGAGGCATCACAGTAGACGTGGAAATCTTTCCAGATGTCTGGTAGAGTCAGGATAGGAGCTGACACGAGCTTCTTCTTGAGGGTTTGGAAGCTTTGTTCACAATCTGGGGTCCATTCAAATTTTACTTCCTTCTGCAACAGTCTGGTCATAGGCTTGGCGATCTTCGAAAAATTCTCGATGAACCGGCGGTAGTATCCGGCCAATCCGAGAAAACTCCGGATCTCGGTCACGGTCGTGGGTTGCAGCCAGTTGGTCACTACTTCCACGGTGGTTGGGTCTACTGCTATTCCTCCGGTAGATATAACATGACCGAGGAACTTCACCTCAGACGACCAAAACTCGCACTTGCTGTATTTGGCGTACAGTTGCTGTTCCCTTAGCTTTCCGAGGGTCAGACGGAGGTGGGTTTTGTGTTCTTCCTTGGTATTGGAGTAGACGAGGATATCGTCGATGAATACCACGATGAACTTATCCAAGAACTCCATGAATACATTGTTCATCATGTTCATGAAAAAGGTCGGGGCATTCGTGAGTCCGAATGACATCACTGTATACTCGTAGAGTCCATAGCGGGAGGTGAAGGCAGTCTTGGGTATGTATTCTTCTCTAATCCTCAATTGGTGATAACCTGACCTGAGGTCAATCTTGGAAAACACCGAGGATCCTTTCAGTTGATCGAACAGGTCGTCGATCCGAGGCAATGGGTACTTGTTCTTGATGGTTACGTCGTTCAAGGCTCTATAGTCCACGCACATCCTCTTGGTCTTGTCCTTCTTCAAGGCAAAGATGACCGGTGCACCCCAGGGTGAGGTACTCGGTCGGATGTATCCTTTCTGCTCCAGGTCTTCGATGTTGCTCTTGACTTCGGCTAGCTCATTTGCGGCCATCCGGTATGGGCGCTTGGAGATTGGAGTGGTCCCAGGGACAAGTTCGATTTTGAATTCGATGTCCCGCTTGGGAGGCATTCCTAGTAAGTCCTCGGGGAAAACGTTCATGAACTCCTTGACTATGGGTACTTCTTCGAGGGCAAGCGAGTGGAGCGATGCCTCGAGAGGTTTGCGGCTGGTCATCCGAAAAGCGACGGCTTCGCCTTCGGGGTTGGTCACTATTACGGACTTGTTGGCACAGTCGATCACTCCCTTGTGCTTCATCAACCAATCCATCCCTAGGATGAGGTCGAGTCCGGTGCACTTAATGAGGACTGGCTCTGCCCGGAATAATACTCCTTGGATCTCTATCTTAACCTTAGGACTGTATAAGTGGGCTAAGGTTTTATTGCCTGGAGTGGCAATCATCATGGGGACTGATAGAGGGAATACTTCCAAGTCGTTGGTTTTCACAAAGTCTTTCGAGATGAAAGAGTGTGTTGCTCTAGAGTCAAATAATATTATAGCCGGTACGGAATTTGTAGTAAACATACCGAGCACGACTTCGGAAGCCTCCTGAGCTTCCTCCGCGCTGATGTGGTTAACGCGGGCCCGAACCATCTGGTTGGGTGCCGCGCCTTGGGCTGCTTGGGGTGAGGACACTGGTGCAAATAGTGCCCTTCCTTTCGGCAATTGAAGCAGACGACCGACCTCCCTTGGCGATCCTTCAAGACCGGGGCTTTGGTGGCGGGCGTCGGCTGAGCGGCCAGAGCTGGTGGAGCGGGGCGGGAATGCCCGGTGTTGGATCCACCGGCGGCGTGAGGCGGCCTTTAGGCGGGCCGAGGATGGTATGCGGGTGCTGGTGGCGGAGGGACGAAGCAGGGCCTCTGAGAATTCGCCTGCTGATGCTTGAAGGCGATCATTTTCCTCTTCTTGAGGTCCAACTTGTTTTGCTCAGTCTCTTGGATGAGCGCTTTATTCACCAACCGTTGGAAGTCGGCGTAGTCGGTGGCGACGAGCTGGATGGATAGCTCATCCTTAAGTCCTCGGAGGAACTTAGCCTGGCGGAGGGCGTCGGTCCGCACTTCCTCTAGCGCGTAGCGTGCCAGACGGTTGAATTCATGGAGATACTCCATGACGGTCCGGTTGCCCTGCTACAGGTCACGGAACTCCTGCTGCTTCACCGCGATAACTCCGGCAGGGATGTGGGTGGCACGGAAGGCGATAGTGAACTCTGCCCATGTCACCACGTGGTCCTCTGGCTGGGACTCGCGGTAGTTGTCCCACCACTCCACGGCGGGACCCTGGAGCTGATGAGTGGCGAAGGCCACTCGCTCCCAGTCGGTGCAGGGGAGAAGATCCAGCTTCTTCCCTATGGTGCGGAGCCAATCTCCGGCCTCAATGGGGTTGGTGGTGCTGGAGAAGATTGGTGGGCGTACGCGCAAGAACTCCGATAGTTAGGGAGCGGGCACGGGTGCGGGCACACGAGGGGCAGGATCCACATTCTGCAGGCGGTCCAACTGTGCCTGCTGGTGCTGCATCTAGGTGAGGAGGGCGGTGATCAACTGGTTTTGATTCGCCATCATCTCCGCTAAGGTGGGGTGGTTGGCGGATGGCGACCTAGTCTGCTGTGGGCCTGTTGCACCCTAGTTGGGCACAACGCCTTCGGGCAAGTTGTGGCTTCCTCCTTCTCCATTGTTGGAGTCGATGTTCTAGTTGTCGGCCATCGTCTGAACATAAGAGGTTATAAGGTAAAAAGTTGAAGAAACAACATTACAATCAAGACTGGCCCATGGGGCTCATATATATTTATATTGGTGGTATAAAAAGTTCATTACAATCAAGCTCTTATTTTATTCTACCTACAACACAAGTTGTTGCAGATAGCACCACATACATAAAATTATTTTAACTTAAACAACGGTAACTAGCGCCTACTCACCACCGGAGGCGGTCTCCGTGCTCTCGGAACCACGAGTACGTGGATCCCGAGGGATGGTGGGCTCGAGAAAATTCTCGATGATGGGGTCGGAGACGAGGCCGGGGCGTGGTGCAGGGGCGCTGGTGGTGGACGGTCCGGCGGTGGAGGGGTGTGGCGGGATCCTCTTAGGGCGAGGGGCAGGCTCACGGATGGGTTTCCTCTTTCTCGGAAGGAGGGGAACCATCTCCGCGATGTCCTTCTGCAGTTGCATGATCTTCCGCTGCAGCTCGCCGTTCTGCTAGATCAAGTTCTTCATCTCTTCATGAAGAAACTCGACCGCCTCATGGTGCTCGTCAGCGTCGAGCACCGCCTCAGTGTGGAGGTCATCCATGGCCTGTAGAAGACGCGACTGCCAGGCCATGACCAGATCACGACCGGAGTGAACTCCGATGTAGATGCTACGGTGGGCGCCGAGAGTGCACTTCGGCACAAGCCGGAAGGACGAGTTCTGAAGACGATCATCATAGATCATCCTCAACTCCATAAGGGCCTGGAGGGCGACTCGTTGGCACGCGACGTCGAAAGTCGGCCCCCAAGTGCGGTGGTGTAGGGTGGCAGGTGTTCTCCGGAGCCGTGGACGGTGAGGGAGACGTCGCAAGGCCCGGCGAATTCTTCCATGTATACTCCTTGGAATTCGGGTTCGAAGAGGAACCCGAGGAAGGTGAGCATCATACGGAGCTCCCTGACGAAGCCCTCGAAGTGGCGGCGGTAGTTGTGCACTTGGTAGAGGGGCATCTACAAAAACAACAAGTTGAAGAAAAGTGAGGGGAGGAACAAAGTTTATAAAGTATGTTTTCAAGAAATAATTTTCTGTAGCTATGGGCTAGGCTGGTCCGTTTGGCTTCCTACAGTCAAGTCGGCTCTGATACCATCTTGTAGCGCCCCGATTTATCGAAATCGGGACATTATTGAATTTCATAAGAAAAACAATAATACAAGAGGTTCATCATGCGCCAATCGTACATACGACAAGTATTCATGGTACGCAGACCATATTTATTACATCAGAGTTTAATAAAAACAATAATAAAAGTAGAATTGCATGACGAACGCCTTCTTCAAGATCGTTTACTTGACTGGGTCGCTACTCCAGACCATCCTCCTCGTAGTACGCAGCCTCTGAAGTGTTTGTCCAACGGGTATGAGTACAAAAGTACTCAACAAGCCACCGCGAATGCAAGTAATAATGCAAGATGATAACAAAGGAAGGATAATGGCTAAAAGTGCGGAAAAGTACACTTTCAGTTACTGCATTTAGTGTAGTCAAATTTTATCATGCGGAATAATAAACATGAACATCAATAACATCATCTAACTCGAGGAGTATGTTTTACCTCCTCGCACAACAGTCCTTATATGTCAAACCATCATGCACATACATATCAAAAGTAAACTAACTATGGGATGTCACGCAACCCGCCCTTGACTATGGGCTCGGCTTTTCGAAAAGATTTATGACTCTGATCAGAGATGTACTACTGTACCCACAAGGCACGCACTCATCCCAAACACCAAAGTGTAACAAGATGACCCATACACGGGAACTCGTGCCAAAACCTCAGCATGAAATGCTCCAAGCGATAACCACTCGCTCTAGGTTTCACTGGCGCGCCGGGACGCATCCCGGCTAACGCCGCACCCCCTTTTGCGCCACATTGGTACAAGCCACCCGCAAGTGCTGCTTGACCCATCTCCAAATGGTGGCCTCGGTTTGGAACACTCCATACCTTAGTTAGGACTTACCCATTAGACTTGTGGTTAGTATGGAAGTGTATTGCAACGGATCCCGTAGACTGGTCCTTATAGTGCCTCGGGTGCTACCGACCAATGCCCTAGCTTGCACCCGAAACCCACCATGCATTCACTCACAACCACAACTCCAACACCGACAGAATTCCAAAGATGAGAATAACGGGGATCATATAGTGGAACCAATCACTACGACTAATTTTTAATCCTATAGCAATCGTGTCAATACATTGGACACTAGCTAATAATACTAATCATATGGTGACAAGGAGTTTAGGCTAGAGAGCATGGCTTGGGTTGCACATCAAGGTCGGGGGATCCTAATAAATATATTTTAAGGGTTTCATTTGACTAATGCATGTACATCCTATGTGTTTTAGCGATAGTTTAGTAAAACATGGGTTCAACATGCTCAAAAGATTGGTTTGGTGACTTTCCTTGCTCAGCGAATGGGGAGGGAGGAACTTCCGGGTAATATTCCGGCTCCTCGGCGACGTCGTAGTCTTCCCCAAATAAATAAAGTAGAATAAAATAAATACAACATTCAATTTAAACAATACAAAATCACACAACAAGCACATATGTTTAAAATGGGTTTAATTTAAGGAAAAACAAGTTATTAAGTTTCTGAAATCCATTTTATAAATAATTAAAAATGAACTATAAAGAAATATGGCCCTTTCTAAAAGGGATTTTAAATTGTGAAATAATCTCTTTTTAAGCTTTCTAATTAATTTAAATATAAATTTTACTGAAATTTAAATAATAAAGTTTGTATTTTAACATAAGGGCATTTGAATACTTTAATAAATAATAATGAAATATTCAAAGTAAGCATACTGTTTTTATTGTACTAACGCGTAGAGAATAAAATTACAAAATTTCTGGAATTGAAATGATAATTTAAATTTAAAATAGCCTCGGGTCCACGGTGAATTTTATTGTACTAATGCCAGATATGAATTTTACAAGTTTAAAATAGTTTCTAGAATTTAATTTAAATTTAAAATAGCCTCGGGTCCACGGTGAGCCAGGCCCACGGTGAACCCGCGCACTGTGCGCGTGGTTCGGCCCAACCTGGACCGTTGGATCCAGATCCAACGCGCGAGGGCGAGGCGGGGGAGTTAAAGTGATGTGGACGGCTGAGATTAAAACATCAAACTGGTACGCGATGAACGACTCAGATTAAATATGGGTTTTCAAAACTAACGGACGTGTGAGATTAAAACATACCCCTTCGCTCAGATCCGATGGCGCATATTAAACCGCACATGGGATTTAATCGGTACCGTCAGATCCGGATCACACAGCTAGGATCAAATCCGACACGCCACGGGTACTCAACCCGTGTCGGTCGTCTTCTCCGCTGACGGCGAGCCGGCCAGAGGCCATGGCGAGCGACGGCAGTCGTGTCTAAGGCCTAAAACGGAAAGAGGGCACTACGGGGATCACGAGGGTACCCTTGCGGTGGTGAATGGTCGACGGGGCGTGGCCGGCGATGAGAGGGGGTGGCGAAGTGGTTCGGGACCTTGTCGGCGACGGCGATCCGGCGAGGCGAGGCGTTGACGGAGGGGTGGCTGAGGTCGGTGAAGTCCTCGCGGTTACAATGGTGGGGTCGCCTAGGGCGGAGGGGGTTACTGGCGACGGCGAGAGGCGACCGGAGCGAAGGCGACGGTGAGGTGTTAAAACGTGAAATGTGGCGCTCTGGCTCGTTCTCAGTGCGATCGGGCGTGCGGGCTGGACGAGGGGGTGGCCGGGGTTTAAATAGGGTCGTCGGCGGGGGCAGACGGGGCGTAATCGGGGGAGGCCGAGAGTAAAGTCTCTCTTCAATGCCAGCGAGCTCCTGCCTTGCATGCGTGAGCTCGATCCGGGGGTGATGACGTGGTGGAGTAATGGGGGAAACGGTCAGGGGAATGCGGTGAATTCAATGTCGTCGACGGATTAAAGGGAGGGGGCCGGCGGGAGCGAATCCGAGGTGGGGTTAGGGTTTCGGCCGGCGAGGGGGGATTTGGGGGCGGATCTCGCGGGGAAGACGGATCCGACAGGTGGGGGCCACCGGGCAGCGGGCGCGAGCGAGCGGGCGGGGCGACTGACGGGTGGGGTCGAGCTCGGCCGTGGGAGGGAAACGGTTGGCGCCGACAGGTGGGGCCGGGCACGCGCGCGGAGAGGAGGTCGCTGATCGGCGGGGTCCACTGGTCAGACGGGGCGCGCGGGGAGGAGTGGGCTGGGCCGGCCGGGAGGGAGAGAAAGGGAGGGGGAGGCCCATTACTGTATAAATGATTTTCTGATTAAAAATAATTACAGAAAATGGATTAAAATATTTGGGCTACTTCCAAGGTTGATAAATTTTGTAAAAATTCTCAAAAATATATCTTGGTATTGGGATCATATACAAAATTTTCTAGCCCCTGGTTTGGTCATTTTATCTAGGTTCTAGTTCAAAAAGGTTAAGGAGGGCATTAAAGGTATTTCCAAAATAATTAATTCCAGGAAATTGGATTAAATAATATTTTTATTTCTTTGAAAAATTGGGGTGTTACAAAGACGCTCCGGATCCCTACAGCCAGGCCCAAGAGGATCTCCCGCAGTGTCCCTCCCGCCGGGCCCTCCAGCTCCACCACCCCTGCACCGACCATCTCCATCGAGCCTGTGATCGAGTCGTCCCCCGAGCTGCCCTAGACATAGTTTTACGGTTGTTTGCTTTCTTTTTGTTGCTTGGAATGTAGTGTCACTCATGTCGGAATATAAGGCATGAGTGTAAAATTTAATAAGAGATTAAAATAAAATATGTACGCATCTAGGTCAAACTATTCTTGGGCAATAAAATCAGTAATAATTTCCCCTTAATTATTGGCACCTTCTTTCTGAACCCTTCAACTCCAGGATGGCCAACGACCAAGGATCTGAAGCCCCATGCGACGGAAACACCTCGGGCAACTTGCCTCAGTGGGGAGCAACCGGCCAACGGCAGGCCCCCGTTGCCAATCATCCGACACTAGCGGAAATGATGGCAAGCCAAAACCAACTGATCGCCACGCTGCTCACCCAGATGCAGCAACAACAAAGCCAAATGCAAGAGCAGCTGGCACATTTGTTCCGTCTCCATCAACAACAGCCCGAGCCTCCCCTCTGCCACGTCGTCCATGCTTCGGCACCAGTCTCTCAACTCTCAGAGTTTCTGCGTGTCCGGCCCCTAATATTCTCCAGCACCACCAATCCAATGGAGGCAGGAGACTGGCTGAGGACCATCAGCAAGAAGCTAGACCTCCTACCTTGTTCTGAGCAGGAGCGAGTGGCATTTGCCGCTCACCAGCTCCAAGGACCCACCGCGGAGTGGTGGGACAATTTCCGAGAGACTCAGCCCGAGAGCCATGAAATTTCATGGACTGAGTTCACCACTGCTTTCCGGGCCGCCCACATTCCGGATGGCGTGGTAGCCCAGAAGCAGCAGGAATTCCGGGACCTGCATCAAGGAGGCAAGACCGTTACGGAGTACCTGCACGAATTCAACCAGTTGGCCCGTTATGCACCGGAAGAAGTGCGCACAGACGCAGCCCGCCAAGCTAAGTTTCTTCGGGGACTGAAGGACGAGCTCTCCCTTCAGTTGGTCTCCGGGGACTTTGCCAACTTCCAAAAGTTGGTAAACAAAGCTATTATCCAAGAGACCGAGCAAAACAAGGTGGACCTGAAGAAACGAAGAATGATCACCTATCGCCAACAGCAAGGAATGGTGCAGAAGCCGCGCCCGATGATTCCGCCTCAAGCCCCAACCCCTGTCGAGCCACGAACCACCCTTGGAGGGCCAAGCTCAGGCATCCCACCCCAAGCACCGCCAGCCGGAAGAGATCTAGTGCAAGCTACCGGATACAAGAGAGACAGGCACAACAACCCAATTGTATGCTTCAACTGTCGCCAAGAAGGTCACTTCTCCAACATGTGCCCCTACCCCAAGCAGACCTCATCCTCCGTTCCAAGCCCGATGGGACATACCCAAGTTCATCACATCTCCGCTCAAGAAAACCAAGGTATGACAGAAGACATTTCCATTGTGACACCAACCAACCCAATTCCGGAGAATGCTTTGCCTGTTTCTAAAGAAACACCTTCTCCTAATCCTGAGCACCAGTAGAACCCGGTCCCTTAGTTTTCCCGAGGTTCGCTTCGAATCTTGAGGACGAGATTCTTTGTAAGGGGGATAGGATTGTAACAGCCCCAGAATTAAAAATAAAAAAATGAGGAAAATAAATTTTCTAGAATAAAAGAATTTATTTAATTAAAGAAAAGGCTAAAAGAACCCAATTAAAGCAAAATAGGGAGAAATATTTCAAACCTGAACCTGAAAAATTTATGGTGGAAACTAGAGGCCAAGAAATATTTTTGAGAATTTTTACAAAATTTTTCCAACAGAGCTTCAAGCCTTAAGCAAATATTTGAATTTCTGGAATTAAATTTAATGGAAAATACATTTTCAATAGTGTTGGGCAGCCTCCCTCCTTTCCTCCCTCGGCCCAGCCCAGTCCGATGCCCGAGCCACTAACGGGAGGGACCCACCTGTCGGCGTTCCCCCTCCCTCTCTCCTCCGCGCCACGCCAGGCCCACCTGGCAGTCATACGCGGCGCCCCCTCTACCGCTGCCACGCTCGGCCCACCTGTCGGCCCCTTCTCTTTCGCTCGCAGCCGCTGACAGGTGGGGGCCACCTGTCAGATTCATCTTCTACAATGGAAGGGGATCTCCCCCTTCCATTCCCTTCGACCACCCTTCCAATTCCGTCGCCGGCCACCCATTTTCTACAAATTGGGCCCACGCCGGGGCTTACCTTTCTGCGGCGATCCCCTTTCCTTGGATCCCCACCCATTTTTGCCATTATGGAAGCTAATCCGATCTCATGGAAGTTCGCCGGTGCATTTTTGGAAACCTTCGGGTTCCTTCCCTTCCGACGCCAGCGAAGCCCCTATTTAAACCCCGTGACATCACCGCCACCAACCACCCCGTTCTCAGCCCAAGCCATCTTCATCCGACGCAAAGCGACGCCGAACCCTTTTTCCTCTCTGTTTTAACTCTGGCGAGCCCTCACCGGCACTCCAAGCCGCCACCGCCCTCGACGACGACACCACCAGGACCATCGTTGCCACCTCTCCCTCGGCCTCACCTCCGTTTGAATTCCCCGCCACCGGATCGCCGTCGCCACCATCGACCCGAGGAGTCCCGCCACCTCTTCCCGTCGCCGGCCGCCATCAGCCACCCTCCGCCTCCGTTTCGGTACGGTCACACTCCCCATTCCCTCCTCTATCCATTTTGGCCGGTAGCTAGGACCCTTGTCCATTGTCGCCATCGGAGGCCGCTCGCCGTCACGCCGCCGGAGCCGGGGACGAAGACATCGGTCTCCCCCGTGCCGCGTGCGTGCCGGACGAGTCCTCCGCCATGCGATCTCGGATGGATGGCTGAGATTAGATCGCCCACGGATTTTATCCCAGCCCTCGGATCGCACTGAACCGGTACCATTTAATCAGAGCCGTTGATCTCTATTTAAAAACCTGGATCAATCTCGTGCGTCCACGCGTACCGGTTTGATTTCTTTTAATCACAGTCGTTCGCTGTGACTTAAACGCCCTGCCTCGTATCTGGCCATCGGATCTGAATCCAACGGCCCAGATCTGATCGGCCCACGCGCACAGTGCGCGGGTCCATGGTGGACCTGGCTCACTGTGGACCCACGCCTATTTTCTGTTTAAAATAAAATTCAGGAAAATGCTTTAAACTTTAGAAATCCATATCTTGCTCAAATTAACTCCAAATTTCACCATTTTAATTCTGGAAAATTTGTATTTTTATTCTCTACACTTTAATCAATAAAAACCATATGTTTATTTGGCACATAATATTCTTATTAAATAATCAAGAAAAGTCCCCTTTAGGATTTAATTAATATTTCATTTAAATAATTCAGAAAACCCTTAAAATTTATATATTAGTTTTAGAGGACATAATGACTCCATTTCACTGTTTTTAAGTCAATAAAAATAGAATGATCATTTTGCCCATTTCATTTTATTAAATAACATTTCCAAGGCCCTTTAGGATGAGTAATTAATTCATATAATAGAAATGCAACACATTAACAAAATATCATGAAAACTTATATCATAACTTCAGAAGACCTAATAACTTAATTTCACTATTTTTACTGCAATAAACACAATAAAGTTGTTCTGTACCTTTACTTCATCTCTAAAAAGGGAAAATAAAAGCCTCTTAGAACAAAATACTTATATCAATTTATAAATTTAGAAACCTCTTTAAACTTAATCTTAAATATTTAAGTAATAATTTCATAGAAATTAAGACCCTATCTCCTTTACTTAATCCAACAAAAACATGTATGCTTGTATGATTGGTTTTGGATTGTTTATTGAATGTTGTGTTTACTTTTCCGTGTCGAGAAGACTACGTTGCCATCGACGATCCGGAGTCTTACCCCGAGGTTCCACCTTCACCGTTTGCGGATCAAGGCAAGTCACAACCCCCATTTTGATCATCATTGAACCCAGTTTTTCATAATTACCGCTATAACTCATAGGAATTAAATATTTCATTAGTCTGATATCAAGCCCTACATTATATTTATTAGATCCCCGTCCTTGTGTGTAAACCCAAGCCATGCTTATTGAGCCCGAACTCCTTGTCACTCTACAATATCCTATTAGTTAGTGTCCAATGTACCGACACAACTGCTATAGGATAAAACAATGAGTCGTAGATAGCTGGATTCTACTATATGTATTGCCCCGTTATTCTCGTCTCTAGACTCTGTTGGAGTTGGCTATGTTATAAGTATGGTGGGTTTCGGGTGCAAGCTAGGGCATTGGTTGGTCGCACCCGGGGCACTATAAGGACCGGTCTGCGGGATCTGCTGCAAAGCACCTCCGTACTAACCACAAGTCTAGTGGGTAAGTCCTAACTGGAGGTATGGATCGTACCAACTTGGAACACCATAGTGGAGGGGTACAAGGGGCAACCTGCGAGTGACTTGTACCGACGTGGCTCAAGGGGGATATGGTGTGGCCCGAAGTGACTAGGAAACCATACGAAACCTATAAGAGGGTGTTATCGAATTGGTGTGTTCCATGCTGAAGGTTTTGGCATGAGCTTCTCATGACAGGAGTCATTTAACACACTGCGGTGTGCGGGAAATGAGTGCCTTGTGGGTACAGTAGTACACATCTGATCAGAGTTTTAAATCTTTTCGAAAAGCCGAGCCCACGGTCAAGGGCAGGTTGTGTGACCTCTCGCAGTTAGTTTACTATTATGTGAATGTATGTGTTATTCATTGCATGTAAGGACTATTGAGCGAGGGTGGACTGACTGTACCCCTCGAGTTAGAAGATGATGCATGAACTCATGTTTACTCTTCTGCACTAGTAACTGGATTACATTAATTGCTTTACAAATATGCTTTTCCGCAAAAGTGAGCCACTACCTTCCTTGTTATTACCTTGCATTATAATTGCATTCGGTGGCTTGCTGAGTACGATTGTACTCACCCCTGTTGACTTACACCACCAGAGGCAGTCTACTACGAGGAGGGCGAAGGTCTGGAGTAGCGACCCAGTCAAGGCACGAGACTGGAAGAAGACGTTCATCTAGAGGATTCATTTTATTAGTTTCTCTTTGTTTTAACTCTTTTGTAATAATATGGTCTACGAACCATGATTGATTGGCGTATTGTACGCAGTCGTGTGATGAACGTCTTGTATTCATTGATTTTCTATGGAATTTCAATAAATTCCTGGTTTTATTAAATCGAGGCGTGACAAAAAGGCAAACCCAAGGCCAAAACGTGGACCACGTGCAAACAAACTGGTATAAATATTTTTTTGTTCGGTTCATTTATATAATCTTATCGAATAAATCACTAACCTGCCAACCCATTGACGATCGATGGTCCACAAATACTACGGTGTCCAAACTCTCAGATGCACAAGATCACCCTCATTCGGTGATGTGAGTACTCGTGCCCGGTGGTGGGCGTCGACGGACGGAAGAGGAGAGAAACTCATATGGCCAAGCATCATTACCCGTCGTTGCAGTTTGGGAAACTATGTTAGTGGGTTCCCATCAACATGTGAAAAATCGAACTATTGTAACAACTATGCATACATGTTGTAACTATGTACAATTAGTGTCGTGTTGCAATTTGTGTTTTATGTGGGCCCTCCTCTGCTTGTACCGACTTGTGTGCAATTCTTATATGTGTGTCCACTCATGTTGCATAGAGAGCGTTTTTTCTTTCTTCGGCCTACTTCAGATTCATCCATATCATTTCGAATGCATCGTGTCTTCCTTTTTCCCACCTTTAAGATCTGGAACCCAATGACATGCACCATTTTTAGTAATTTGACAAATACATTTCGGCATGCATGTTAAATGTAGCACACGTCGCCATGACATGACTACATGGTCTGTGGTATAGTGATAGTTTGTTGTAGCTACACTGACAATTGTTCGTAACAGTGCACCCATGAACAATAACTTTATGATTTGTTCCTCATTTGTCTTTGTTCCGATATGTTATCTCGAAACAGAGCTCCCGAAAACTTGTCTTAATTGCACGATGTTGTGTTGCCTTCTTACTTTTCTCTGTTAAGTACATTGTAATATTTTTGCAGTATAAATAGCGCTCATCCTTATGCACCACCAAAGCAGCAGTATGATGGTTGATGAACTACCGGGTGGTTCCACAGATTATGCCTTCCACAATACCAACCAAAGGCAAGCATCGCATACCCCGCATCATCCAATTATACACCTCCGCAAGGTTGGTGGTCATGATGTCATACCTTGCGCCTTGAGTATCATATAGTAGAGACCAGTGTTCTCTACTCTCGAATTTTATACAATATGAAAAGCAATGAACTTCCATCCTCATCCGTTTGCGAATTGTCTACTGATCATCAGTGGGTAGTGAACATTATGGCTCAAGTTCTAGCTCTGGATCAATTCTAGACTGTTGTCTTGCGGCCTTCTCATGCTTGTATTTCGAAGTCAACTCATTAAGTTTTGTCCACAAGGCCTTGAACTTTCTCTCTTAGTTTTGGGTATATAGTCTCTTGAACAGATTAGCCAATTCTTTATTCTTCCTAAACTAATGGTAAAAATTTTCACCTAAATGATGCATACACCATAGAAACTGATTGCTCCTCCAAGGATAAGGAGCACTCGAATCATTCTTCATATGTTGGACTGCCTTTATAAGACCGACATGTCGGTTATGTATCACACAAAAATTTTGCCTGCCTTGAACAATTCCAATGTGTAACTTTCGTAAGAACCACAACCAACTTTCGTAGTTCTCACTTTCCACAAAACCAAAGGCAATTGGCAAAACTTTGTTGTTGTCGTCAACACCAATAACCATCAATATCTGACCTCTATACTTCCCAATTAGAAAAGTTCCATTCACACAAAGAATGTGACGGTAATACTTGAACGCCCAAAATCAAGCATCAAGTGCAAAGAATACTATGTAGAATCTTAACACCTTCCGAGAATATTGCATCCTTCTCTTGAAAGGTGTAGTACGCGTCAGGGTTGTGCGTATGCACCATTTGCAAATAAAGACGTGGGTTATGGTATGAGTCCTCTAATGTAACGAACCTCATCTCGAGTGTCTTCTATTTAGCCCTCCATACCTTAGATTAGTTGATTATATAATGAAATCTTCTCTCTATGACAAGTATTAAGGCCCAAGGTTCATAACTGAGATTCTCAATAATCTAAGAATACATCACCCCCGCAATATAACTAGCACATAGATTCTTGTGCCTAGTTACAATTGTATCAACCACACATGTATGTTGGATAACAATTGAGCACACCCAATGAATTCCCCACTTCGGTTTATGGGCGTGAACTCTCCATGGACAATCATTCCTCTCGCGCGCAACGTCATAGTTTGTGCGGTTTGACATCTTCACTCGAAATGATCATCGGAGTGACAATGACCATGCTTTCATGGCATCTTGCACTGCATCCTTCATAGGATACACAACATCCTCGTGCACCTCATTCTGTGCATACTCCCAACGATTATCACGAACATCATTTATAGCAAGACCATGAAAATTTTGTTCTTGCCACTTGTTAGGAATCACAATGTACGACTCTTCATTGTCATTGTTGGCATCTACTGTTTCGTCTTCTTCATCTAAGTTCTCGTTTCCACCATGCTCCACTACTTCCTCGAATTCTTCATCCTCCCTCTCTAGCAAGTCAACTATGTCCTCTATTTCCTCCCCTTTGTCAGCTTGCCCTCCAACAGTCCTGCGTACAGTACATGTGGGAGCGGCAACATCCGTGTCTGGGATAACCTCTTGTAGTTGGCTACTCTCGCCGACCTCTAATTATACTCCATGATCAACTACTTGCTCCGGTGGTGGGTCTATAGTTGGAAGGACACAAGGAGTGAAATAGACCAGCAAAATCTATTCCCAACCTTTTTCTAACACCCTTCAAACATACCCCATCCACATGTTGTTTGAGGTAATATGAGGTATCTCCCAAAATAACCCTTCGGCAACACGACTGCATCGGGCATATAGATACAAATCCCAGTACTCCATATCTACTCAAAAATACAATACATCATATCCACTGCTTAACACTATCATGCCACACTCCTCCGCCTGACTTAAATTATTCTCGGTACATTGAAAATTACTAAGATGAGCACCATCATGACCAATAACTATTTGACCATCTCCACAGTAAATCATATATGTTGTTCTATCCATAATGCTTAAAAACAATAAGTTTATACTAACATAGCTAACTTAAGCATCAAACAATATGACCAAAATGAAGAAGCAAACAACATGACTAAAATAAGTATTTTCAACCATACAACTTTTAATAATACAAGAATTATATTCAGATTCTAGAGTGCATTAAATATATAACACAATAAAGTAAACTATGTGCAAATACCTGGAACAACACTAGAGAATAGCAGATGTAGTGGCGGTCCGGTCTTGCGTTAGTAAGCTAGCTACCCCTAATTATTGTTAAATTATGTCCTAAGTCCCCATAAATTTTCTCCTTACTACTTGTAAATTGTCTCTAAATTATGTACTAACTACTCATTAATTATCTATATAGTACCCCAACATTATCTCTAAACTACCAATAAATTACTCTTAATTACCCTTAAACCACTTCTAAATTACCGCTAAATTACCCCTAAACTACTCATAAATTACAACTAAAATACAACTACATTACTCCTAAACTACTCCTAAATTACACTAAAATATTTAAAACTACCTACAAAAAAAAGAGGGGAGAAGAAAAAGTACCTCTCAAGTTAAAGAAGGGAGCCAACCAAGTGAGGGAGGGGGACGTTCAACCCCCTTATATAGAGCCTAATTCGACCGTTGGATGGCCAACGACTGAACCATGCCACGTCAACATGGTTCGACCAATGGTCGGCCGAACCATGCTGACGCGGCATGGTTCGGCCGCGCTAGCTGTTGTGCCTACGTCAGTATGGTTCGACCGATGATCAACCGATAGGTGCCCATTTCTACAATTTTTTAAATCAGCTATCCATAATTGAAATTAAAAAAATCATTTGTGGATAGGCCGGACAGAACAATCTAGCCCGATAAAATATTCACTCTAGATGTTGGACAACTCAATTCGATTTTTTCTTGAATAAACTCATCCACTCTTTTTGTCAGAAGATCACATCCCATCTACGCTCGTATACCTCTAACCAAACAAAAAACTAGATAATCTCATATCATAAAACCAAATCATCACATCCAATAAAAACTAGATAAAATCATTCCACCCACCATTGCCCTCCAATCAAACGCTACCTAAAGGGACGATCTTAGTGGCTATAGACCAATACAACTCATGTAGTTATGCAATTAAAAGTAGTTAAGTTTAGCCAATTCATAATCTTTCTCAACTAGCTTATGTTTTTTATGAAATTGTGTTATTTAATTAACTGTATACCATTTCAGTAGTCCTTCCTGAGACACACTTTGTTAATATTCCATAAAGTTTTAGCTAAGAATACACAAAAAAACTTCAACTCACAAGGGTGGAGGATTTTGGTGATGTATCTATCATCATGCATTGTCCTCTTGCTGAACTATGTTGCTACAGGTACATGATTACCATAATTGTAAGAAGAATTTTAGGTGAAACAATTATCGTTCAAGTCAGTCTCTGTGTATTGGTGAGATAGACCAAGGGTATATTATGACTGTGACAGGTCATATTCTCTTATCAATGATTAATTGACTATATTATATAAGGCAAAACTCCTAACATATATTGTACTATGGAAAGAATCATACTCCCAATCTAACTAGTAATTTTACTACGATATAAATTCCTACCTCTGATGTATATAAGAAGTCACTAGTATAGAATTTTTCATCTGTAACAAGTGATAACCCTAATATGTGACAAGAGAGCTCATAATCAATAGTATTTGGTTAGTGATGCATCCTCATGCCTCATGCATCGTCCTCCAATGAACTATGTGCTACAATATTGTTCCCGAATTGTAAGGAGAAATTTAGCGAACTATAATGTTTTGACTTTGGTGAAACAATACCGTTGAAGACAATATTAGTCTCATGTTTGTGAAATAGAGCGAGCGTACGTTATGATTGTCCTGAGCCTTGTTCTCTTATCAATGGTTATATTGTATAAAGCAAGACTCCTAACATATATTGTACTATGAAAGGAATCATTTGACTCATAATTCTATTATAATATGAATTCCTTCCACGTGTGTGTGTGTATATATATAAAGTATACTAGAATTTATCATATCCAACGGGTGATAACAATAATATACAACAAAAGAGCTTACGGTCATTAGTATTTGGTCAATGATTTGTTGGCTTATCTTACATAGGTAACTAATCATCATAAATACTATTATTGATTATTTGTGATGATTGGTAATAATAACACATTACATATGCACTGATAAAAAATCAACCAATCAACTGATTAATCAATGATCGGTCCTTACCCAATTAATTTATAGCAAAATCGAAGTAGAAATCGGTAGACCGATTAATCGATTGTCAGTCCGATTAAATGGTGCCCACCGACGACACTATAAAAGCACGCCAAGATTAGGCCCCAGTTGTCGTGCACTGTATTTCCTTTCCTCTCCTGTATTACAGTTCCTCGAAGTTAGATCCGACACCCCTAGTCAGATCTGGACCCGCACACGTCATCTGCGCCAAGCATGTGTCGTCCTATTGATAGCAAAAAAATAGCATTAATGGTCAAGATTGTCAAAATATCAATTTTGGTAATTTGGACCAAAAATACACAAGTCCTAGATTAGGCCGAAGCCTTATAGGGCCGAAGGCCCAATGAACATTGGGCTTCGGAGGCCTTTTAGCGGCCTGCTAGCTTCGGCCCGAAGGCCCTTCGGAGGCCTGCCTCACCGAAGCTTTGGCCTGAGGAGCAGGCTTCGGCAGGCCTGTCGAAGGCCCACTTCGGACTGGCTTCGGAGATAGAGTTTGAGTCTAATTCTGGTTGTTTTTATTTCTAAACTTGATTTTGCTGAATCCTACAAGATTAGCTTTAGAGATAAGAAGACTAGCCCCTATAAATATAGGGGTGAGGCCAATTCATCGTATCCCCCAACACAATTTAACTTCAAACCCTAGTTTGAATTGTACCTATACTTTTATTTACCTTTTTGCACAACCTTCGTGGGTTTGCCTGGAAGCCCTCTGTCGGCCACTTCGGAAATGTGGTAAGCCTTGTTACTTCGCTCGTGAAGTACCCATTAATCTACGCAACAGATTGCTATCGCCTTGTTACTTCGCCTGTGAAGTATCCGTTAATATACGTAACAGATTGCTACCTTCGTTACACTACTACAACACTTAGCAGATTCGTTCTCCAGGCCGAATTGGCACTTGATCTCTGTTCTGCTGCAGGTTTTCACGCTTGGAGCCCCTTCGCCGAAGGTTTTCGGAGCCAGGAGGCTGCCAGAACACCATTCGGCAGAACCCCTACTTCGATTATCCGTGTCGGACCCGTCACGCTGTTGTCATTTTGGTTGAGTTCCCGTGCCAGAACGCCATGCAGCAGGCTTCATCACACCAGGCTTCGTCACGCTGAGTACTCCGCACCGGACGAAGTAGTGCTAGCACGTTGCGTTGGAGTGTTTTTGTCGTGTCAGAGACTTCACACCGAACCCTGTCATTCGGAGGTGATTTCGCGTTAGAGATCCTGTTCAGAGCCTGCCTTCGGCCAGATCGATCCGAACGCCGAAGGCTACCTTCGGCGAAACCCTTCGCACTAGACGCCGAAGGCCCCCTTCGGTGAAACCTTCGCACGATACACTTCAAACTAGTTAGGCTCTGTTCAGCTGATTTGTCTATTATATTTATATATTTCTTTTTGGCTAGTTGGATTATTTCCGTGTGATCTAATTACCTGGCGACTCCACCCCCTTGCCACTGTTAAGGGTAGTCGGAACGCGACATCAGTGTTGTGTTACGTTTAGGCTTGTTCCTAAGTATCCGCACACTTTTGGATCATCAAACTGACCCAAGTGCGGGGGCACGGTTTCCGTGTCAACACACTTTTTGGCGACTCTGCTGGGGACGGCTACGCCAACATGACGAGTACATCTACATCGGTCATAGGTACGTCTACAACGACTACTACATCCACGACGCTGATGGATCCAATGGGGGCGCAGAGATCAACAACCACAACATCATGACGCCTACCCTTGAAGACATCCCCGAAGAAGATTGGCATTAATCGAGGCAAAGATGAAAGCGCTAAAAGACCTCATGCTTGGGAGCTACGTCAAGATGTGTAACGGCTTCATCAAGCGCGACATCAACGTCCTCGACCTCGCTCGGACTCAGGTAACACCAGTATCGCCTCCTTTATCTTCTTTAGAGATTGAGAAAAAAATAGCTGCATCTGTAGATCAAGTTGTTAGTGCCTCGCTATCCAATCATTTAGATTCAGCAATTAGCTCTCAAGTAGAGGCGATGCTTAGAAGGTTCGGCTTTACAGAGGTCGTTTGTAGCGCCCCGATTTATCAAAATCGAGACATTATTGAATTTCCATAGAAAAACAATAATACAAGAGGTTCATCATGCGACAACGTACATACGGTAAAATCCATGGTACGCAGACCATATTTATTACAACATTGTTTTAATAAAAACAGTAATAAGATAAATGAACAGCGGCATGACGAACGTCTTCTTCAGGATTTTTCTTCTTGACTGGGTCGCTACTCCAGACCGTCTTCAAGATAAGCATCCTCTGTGGGGTCCAACGGGTATGAGTACAAAAAGTACTCAACAAGCCACCGCAAATGCAAATAATAATGCAGGATAATAAACAAGGAAGGATAAAGGCTAACAATGCGGAATGAAGCAATTGCAGTTATGGCATTTAGTGTAATCATATTTTAATCATGCGGAAAGTAAACATGAACATCATCATCATCAGCTAACTCGAGGAGTACGTTTTACCTCCTCGCACAACAGTCCTTACATGTCAATCCATCATGCACATTCATATTCAAAGTAAACTAACTGGGGGATGTCACGCAACCCGCCCTTGACCGTGGGCTCGGCTTTTCGAAAAGATTTAAGACTCTGATCAGAGATGTACTACTGTACCCACAAGGCACGCACTCATCTCAACGAGATGACCCATTTCACGGGAACTCGTGCCAAAACCTCAATATAAGATGTTCCAAGCGATAACCACCCGCTCTAGGTTTCGCCGGCGCGCCGGGCCGCATCCCGGCTAACGTCGCACCCCCTTTTGCGCCACATTGGTACAAGTCACCCGCAGGTGCAACTTGACCCATCTCCAAGTGGTGGCCTCAGTTTGGAACAACCCATACCTTAGTTAGGACTTACCCACTAGACTTGTGGTTAGTACGTAAGTGTATTGCAACGGATCCCTCAGACCGGTCCTTATAGTGCCCCGGATGCGACTGACCAATGCCCTAGCTTGCACCCGGAACCCACCATGCATACACTCACAACCATGACTCATCACCAACAGAATTTCCAAGGATAAGAAGCAACGGGGATCATATAATAGAACCATTTTACTACGACTCGTTTTTATCCTATAGCGGCCGTGTCAATACTTTGGACACTAACTAATATCATTGATCATATGGTGACAAGGAGGTTAGGCGAGATAGCATGGCTTGGGTTGCACATCAAGGTCGGGGGATCCTAAATAAATATAATGTAAGGGTTCATTTGACTAATGCATATATAACCTATGTGTTATAGCGATAGTCAATTCAAACATGGGTTCAATATGTTCAAGAGAATGGTTTGGTGACTTGCCTTGTTCAGCAAAGGGAGAGGGAGGGACTTCGGGGAAGTACTCCGGCTCCTCGGCGACGTCGTAGTCTTTTTAATATAAAGTAGAATAAAAAGAACACAACATCCAATCAAACAGTATAACATTACATTATAAACACATAAGTTAAAGTTGGTTTGATTATAAATAAAATAAATTCAATGGTTAAAGTTCTGAAATTTATTTCTCCATTAATTTAAAATGAATCTAAATGAATTATTGTCTTTCATAAAAGGGTTTTTAAGTGTGTATAATACTACATTAAGTTTTCTAATCAATTTAATATAAATGATTTAGAGAAAACTCAGTGGTTCTAGTGTTTAAACAGAAAGGAATAATTATATAAATTTTCTGGAGTTTAAATATTTAAATTTGCATTTTAATCCTAAGGGCATTTGAATACTTATTTAAATAAACATGAAAATGTCAAAGTAAACCTACTGTTTTTATTGCATAAATATGTAGAGAATAATTTTATGAATTTTCTGAAATTGGAATGGTAATTTTTAGAGTTCAAATGCATTAGATATGAATTTTACAAGTTTAAAAGCATTTCTGGAATTTATTTTCAAATTTTAAACCCCTCGGGTCCACGGTGAGCCAGGCCCACGGTGAACCCGCGCACTGTGCGCGTGCGCCGGGTCGATCTGGACCGTCGGATCCAGATCCGACGTGCGAGGGCGAGGCGGGACGCGTAAGTGGCTACGGACGGCCAGGATTAAAACGTTCGAAGGGGTACCACGTGGACGCACGAGATTAAACGCGGGGTTTTAAAACAAACGGACGCACGGGATCGTACCGTACCGCTTCACTCAGATCCGACGGCGCCGATTAAATCGCACGAGGGATTAAATCCGGGCCGTTAGATCTGGATCGCGCGGCGTGGATCGAATCCGACACGGCACGGGTACTCGACCCGTGCCGGTCGTCTTCTCCGACGACGGCGAGCGGGCCAGCGGCCACGGCGAGCGACGGTGGCCCTAGCTAAGTCTAAAAATGGAAGGAGGGGACTACAGCGGTCACGATGGTACCTTGGCGGCGGTCCGGGGACGAAGGGGCGTGGCCGGCGACGAGGGTAGACGCGGAAGGCTCCTCGGGTACTCGACGGCGACGGTGTTCCGGCGATCTCCTTGACCAGCGGAGACGTGGCCGAGGTAGGGGACGTCTTTGCGGTCACGACGGTGGCGGAGGCGCGGGCCGGGGTGGTCCGAGGCGACGGCGAGCGGTGGCCGGAGGTGAATTAGAGGGTGGGCGCTAAAACGTGAATTGCGAGTGCTCTGTTCGTTCTCGAGGCGATCAAGCGTGGGGGTCGGACGCGGCTCAGGCTGGGGCTTAAATAGGACACCGGGGAGGGCTCGCATGCAAGGAAACCGGCCGAGGGCCTTTACTCGCCGGCGATGGCTCGGCCATGCACGCGGAGCGGCGATCCCGTGGCGTAAAGGCGCTGTTTAACGGGGGGAAACGGTCGACGCGACGCGGGGGACCGAGTAATGGCGACGAATTAAAGCAGGACGGGCCAGCGAGGCAGATCCGAGGCGGGGTCGTCGGCCGGCGCGATTTGGGGGAGACGGCGGGAGGTTGAAGGCGAAGCTGACAGGCGGGGGCCACTGGCCAGTGAGCGCGAGCGAAGCGAACGGGAAGGCTGACGGGTGGGGCCGCGGTGTCGGGTGCGCGCGCGAGGGGAAAGTTTTGGCGCCGACAGGTGGGGTCCATTTGTCAGTCTAAGGTGAGCGCGGTAACGGGCTGGGCCGGCCGGGAGAGAGAGAAGGGAGGGAGAGGAGCCCATTATTGTTCCAATACTTTTCTGAATAAAAATAATTCCAGAAAATAGATTAAAAGATTAGGGCTACTTCCAAGGCTGGTAAAAATTTATAAAAATTCTCAAAATTATATTTTGGTCTTAGGATCATATACAAAAAGTTTCACCTCCTGATTTGGTCATCTACTCCATGTTGTAGTTCAAAAGGGTATAAAAGAGAATTAAAAGTATTTTCTGAAATAATAATTCCAATAAATAGAATTTAATAATATTTTTATTGTTTTGAAAATTTGGGGTGTTACATCGTTCCTCCAACTCCAATTGCTAGAGTACCTTCGGTAAATCATATCTATAGCAGAACCGACGGTAGTACTGGCAAAACCATCACGTCTCCGACCTCAACATATACGGCCGAGACAAGCCATTACCAAGCTAACCCTGTTTATTGCACGCCACCTATGCATGCGCCAATTTTTCCCACATTGCCCGCGCCGCATAGGCCCGAACACGTCGTACATCCCGAGCTAGCGCATTAGGAAGACCCCTGTGGCCGACACGCCGACATACTGCCGTGTTTCGTGCCCCCACATGAGAGACGCGCATAGGCAGGGGGCCAGGACAACATTGAGGAGCGGATCCATGTATTGTTTAGTGAGTGCACCAGCTTCGTACCTAAGGGTTGGGCTAGGGTTTACCGGAAGTCGTACCCTAACCATTTCGATACTATACCATACCCTCGTGGCTATAGAGTCCCTGAGTTCACCAAGTTCAACGGTGAGGGTAACAAAACCACACTAGATCATGTCAGCCAGTTCATAGCGCAGTGTGGAGAAGCTAGTGGGTCGGATGCTTTAAAACTTAGACTATTTTCTCTCATTATCCGGCACCGCTTTCACCTAGTTTTCGGCGCTCCCGCCAAACTCTGTCCAAACATGGGCTGAATTGGAACAAAAGTTTCATGACTTTCTATACGAGCGAAACAGAACTTAGGCTTTCACACTTGACATCGGTCAAACAGAAATCTAGCGAGAGTGTCTCCGAGTACGTCAAGCGCTTTAGAGATACTAGAAACCGATGTTTTAGTCTCAATATTTAGAGAGAGATTTGGCAGATCTAGCTTTCAACGGGTTGCGCTCTGAGATTAAAGAGAGGCTAGACAACCAAAACTTTTTAGAAGTTAGCCAAGTCTTACAGCAGGCTCTAGTCCAAGAAGGTCGAGCCAAAGATAAAAGGTTTATTAAAACATTCAACAAGCCTAGGGCTGAAGTCCACATCATGGAACATTCCAATGAGGAGGAGTCGGAGGAAGAAGAAGTTTCGGCTGACATGTGTGCGGTCGAATGGGTTTGGAACGCTAAGAGTAAACCCGTCACTTGTTTTGAACTACGACCGTCTCCCACTAAGAGTCGGCCTAGCGAAGTCAAATACTCGTTTGATATAACTAAGTGCGATAAAATATTTGATTTTCTCTTGAATAACTAGCTTCTCAAGTTGCCTAAGGGACAAGTCATTCCATCCGCCGACGAGCTAAAGAAACGCCCCTACTGTAAAGTGTCATGATTCACATTCCCATTATACTAACGACTGCAATTTTTTCGTCGGCAAGTTCAATCGGCCATAGAAGAAGGACGATTGAAAATAGACCCCAGTCCAAAGATGAAGCTAGACAAAGAACCCTTGCCTGTGAACACCATCGAGCTCGACAAGAAGAGGGTACTGGTTCGGCCAGAGCAGGCCGAGTCAACTAAGGGAAAAGTGGTCATTTTTGGAGAATCACGCACACACACACTCGTACCAAAGAACCCTAAAGTAGGAGTGTGGAAAAGGAATGTCAGCACGTCTCCTTCGGCTAGGGCTCGCAAGAAACCGAAGGTGACATATCAGATGTTGTTGAACAAACACTAGAGAAAAGCTAAGGAAATAGGCCCCCGTACAAAAAAGCCAAGACAACCGAAGGGGCCAAAGCAGACGGAGGATGTCTTTGGACCACAGTGGCCGAACCCTCCGCACAGTGGCTTCGTACCCCAGTGCCCGAACCCTCCGCACAGTGAGTTCAGACCTCAATGTCCGAACCCTTCGCACAACGAGATCAGACCCCAATGGCCGAACTTAGCTCCACTCTGGGCGAACCCCCGGTGGGAGGCTTAGGCCCATAGTGGCCAAACATACCTCCGGCCTGACAGGACCCTTCGCTAATATGGTCTGAAATACCCTCAACATGGCCGAACCCCCCTCCGGGCAATGGGTTCGGCTCACAGTGGGCGAAGCCGTTGGAGCCACCAATGCCTCCGTCGTACAATTGGGCAGGGACCCCGTGGGCTCCGTACACCTCGCCCCCCAGTACCCTTCGCACTATAACATTTCCCTCTTTTTTCTTCGGAGTATTATAATTGGTTGGGACAAACAAACGCGACGAAGGGAGACATCGTCCATAGGCTGTCCATAGTACCTCTGAATCGACTCGCACAGGACGGAGCCAAGGGAGATGAACGCGAAGAGGGGAAGGAGAGGGAGTCTGAAGCCATCACAGTCAAGGTAGGGTCTCAGGAAGTCCTAATCCCGAAGGCCCCCTCGCCGAAGCCCGTCGGAGGTAAGCCCCCTAGTCCGGCCGAGGCCAACGCCGAAGCACGATCCGATCGGCCGAACGAGGCCGGTCCGGCCAACGAGGTCCATAGCGAAGTACCTACCAAATATGAAACACGCGAGGTCGACCTAGGTGGTACCCCTTCGGCCAAAAATCACAGAAATAGGGCGGTGGCGCCTGGTACCAAGCCATAACCATCTTGGGCACCTCCGAGCATGTTCAAATCATAGAAAAGGCATCTACAACGCCTACGGGCACAGGAGATGTGCGAGAAGAAGGCCGAGGATGAACGAGACACCATATTTGAGGAGATCCGTCCCCGACCAGCTGTGAAACAGGTATGGAAGCTCCAGCCGGTTGAGATGACAAAGAACCCGGCTCCCGTTCCGAGCGACGACGATGACTACATGCTCGATGATGAAAACACGCCCGTCTCCGAGGGACCCGCACCCCAGGCGATGGACATCAACGTCGTCATGCTGCCCGCCAAGTTCGCTCTACCACGAGATGAGGCTGAGGTCGCTCAGTTGAACCTCGGCCCACGCGATGCTGTTTTTGAGAAACCCGAGGATACGGCTCACCACCTAAAGCCTCTCTACGTCAGGGGCCACATTGATGGAAAGCCGATCTCTAGGATGTTTGTCGACGGCGGCACCATTGTCAACTTAATGCCTTACTCCCTTTTGAAGAAGCTTGGCAGGGACGAGGAAGACTTGAAGAAAACCAACCTAATGCTCAACGGCTTCAACGGCGAGAGTTCCGAAGCAAAAGGTGTACTCTCCATGGAGTTAACAGTGGGTAACAAGATGTTGCCAATAGCATTCTTCGTCGTTAACGTGTAAGGTAACTACAGCGTGTTGCTTGGGCATGACTAGATTCACGTGAATTGTTGTATTCCTTCTACTTTGTTCTACGCGATGACGTAGAAGTCGTACCAGCAGACACTTCGTCCCAGGTAGCATTGGCCGATGTGTCCATCGACGCCATCCATGACAAAGTAGAGTGTCTATCAGGTAGGGACCTTTCAGATTATGACTTCGTTAGCGTATCTGGGGGGTGTTTTGTACCCGTGTCTGTAAAGTCGTCTGGTGCAGCACGACTATTTCTAAATTAGAAGTCATGTCTAGTAAAAGTAATCTTGATTGGCTAAAGTCTCGCGTAGAGCAATATCGGTCTTCTAAAGACGGTATTGCTGAGGCCATTGAAGATTTTAGCGAAGTAGAAAAGTTGGGACAAGGTTTTGCGTTGGCTGATCCTTTAGAAGAAGACGATATAGGCGATGGTAGCATTCTGAGGATGACTTTTGTAAACCAACATTTGCAGGCTGATGAGAAGGCTGAAGTAATAAAATTGCTTCGGTCGTATGTTGATGGTTTTGCATGGGAGTATAGCGAGATGCCTGGATTAAGCCGCGAGCTCGTGGAACATCGGCTACCTATTAAACCCGGGTTTAGGCCTTATAAACAGCCCCCTCATCGCTTTAATTCGGCCGTGTATGACCGAGTTAAAGAGGAGATAGAACGATTACTCAAGGCTGAGTTTATTAGGCCATGCAGGTATGTTGAATAGGTCACTAACATTGTGCCTGTAGAAAAGAAGGGGAGCAGCAAAATATGAGTTTGTATTGATTTCAGGGATCTGAACAAAGCCACTCCGAAGGACGAGTATCCCATGCCGATAGCCGACATGTTGATCAACGATGCTTCAGGACACAGGGTACTAAGTTTTATTGATGGCAACGCTAGTTATAATCAATTTTTTATGGCTGAAGAGGACATCTACAAGACAGCCTTTCGATGCCCTGGTTTTGTCGGCTTGTTTGAGTGGTAGTATGACTTTTGTTTTAAAGAATGCTAGTGCTACATATCAACGTGCTATGAACTTGATCTTTCATGACTTGCTAGGAGTTATGTTAGAAGTCTACATAGATGACGTTGTAGTAAAATCGGACGCTATGGGAAACCACCTAGCCGATTTGAGAATTGCTTTTGATAGGATGCGCCAATATGGCTTAAAATGAACCTTCTCAAATGTGCTTTCGGCGTGTCGGCGGGCAAGTTCTTAGGATTCATGATTCATGAAAGAGGTGTTGAGATTGATCCTAAGAGACTTAAAAAGATTAGGAACTTTGAAGCGCTGACATGCAAAATAGGCGTGCAAAAGTTGCTAGGCAAGATGAATTACTTGTGTCGCTTTATATCTATCTTATCTGGCAAAATCGATGCTTTTGTCCCCATACTCCGTCTAAAGAATGAAGTCGAGTTCACTTGGGGGGCAAGTCAGCAAAGCGCATTTGAAAAGATTAAAGAGTGCTTGTCATCGCCACCCGTGGTAGGAGCACCAAAGGCTGGAATTCCGTTTCGGCTGTACATCGCTGCAAAAGATAGCGTGATAGGAGCCGTGCTAACTCAGGAGGTGGAGGGGAAAGAGTACATCATCACATTCTTGAGTCGCCGCCTGCTAGACGCCGAAACCAGGCACGTGTTCGCGGAGCGTTTGTGTTTATCACTTTATTACGCATATGCCAAATTATGTCACTATCTTCTCCCTAGCACATGTATTGTCGCTTGCCAAACCGATGTCATAAAGTACATGTTGCAAAAACCGATTCTAAGTGGAAGAATCGGAAAGTGGGCTTACACTTTGATTGAATATGATTTGGCTTATAAACCACTAAGAGCTATGGAAGGTCAAATTGTCGCTAATTTTATAGTTGATCAACACATAAATGTCAATTCGGGTGATGGTATTGCTCTAGTAAAAGTAGTACCATGGAAACTTTATTTTGATGATTCAGCTTGTAAGAATGGACAAGGCATTAGGGTAGTTCTCATATCACCTAGCGGCGCACACTTCGAAGCCTCGGCTCGTTTAGAATTTCCTTCCACTAATAATCAAGCTGAATATGAAGCTTTATTGCTAGGACTTGAATTGCTAAAATCCAGAGGTGCTAAACATGTGCATGCGCGTGGTGATTCTCTGTTAGTAATACAACAAGTATCTAAAAATGCTCAATGTTTCAATGGCTTGCTAAATAGTTACTTGGATAGATGTTTAGACATAATTGCAACTTTTGACGACTTCAAAATTTCTCATGTGTCAAGATAAGCCAATTCAATTGCAAATGATTTGGCTCAGCAAGCATCTGGCTATCAAGTCAAGAAAGGAAAATTTTCTGTACAAGAAAATCCAATGCTTGGGCTCACTGCCGAAGCCAAGGACTTCACACGGGTGCAAGGTCCGTGGACCCTCTGGGTCAGACTCGTCCGACTACCGAAGGGCATTGCGTGCCAGAGCCCTTGTGCCGGAGCCCTTCATCCGCCGAAGGGTCCTGCACGCCGGAGCCTTTGCGTCGAAGCCTTCCGGGCGACAGAAGTCTTCACACGCCGGACCCCTCCGGCGAAAGGCTTCGGTCTGATCGGCTCTGCACGGCAGATCCGGTTAGCCTTCGGCAGAAACAAGAAAGGCCCGAGGGGCACTCCGAAGTTAGCAACTTAGACATTAGTCTAGGGAAAGAGTTAACAAACCCTCTAGATGTTCATAAGGATGATTGGAGAATTCCAATCATCTAGTATTTAAGAGATCCCAATCAAAGGGTTGATCGAAAAGTTTGGTGACAAGCGTTTAAATTTGTATTGCTGAATGATGTATTGTACCGCTGAACTATTGATGGAGTACTCTTAAAGTGCTTAATGTTGATCAATCCAAGGTAGCTATAGGAGAAGTCCATGAGGGGCTTTGCGACACTCATCAGGTGGCCCATAAAATGAGTTGGATGCTCAAAAGAGCGGGTTTCTACTGGCCGACTATGATTGAGGACTGTTTTAAATACTATAGAGGGTGTGAAGCATGTCAAAAGTTGTGTAATATTCAAATATCTCCTGCATCGCTACTTAATCCTATTATCAAACCATGGTCATTCCGAGGTTGGGGTTTAGACTTCATCGGCCAAATTCATCCTCCCTCTTCAAAAGGGCATCAGTTTGTGCTAATGGCGACAGACTACTTCACCAAATGGACCGAAGTCGTGCCTCTCAAGAACATGAGCCACAATGAGGTAACTAATTTTATCTTGAAGCACATTATACATAGATTCGGTATTCCCCAAACTCTCACTATGGATCAAGGTGCTTCATTTATTGCTAAAGAAGTGAGGGACTTTGCCGAATTTTATGGTATTAAGTTGATAAATTCTTCACCATACTATGCTCAGGCCAATGGTCAGGCCGAGTCTAGTAATAAAACCGTGATTAAACTCATTAAGAAGAAAATTGAAGAGTTCCCTAAAAGGTGACATGAAGTGCTTTCAGAAGCATTGTGGGCTTGTAGAGTCGCAAAGCACGGTGCTACCAAAGTTAGTCCATATGAGTTAGTATATGGGCAGGAAGTCGTTCTACCAGTGGAGGTGGATATTGGCTCTTTAAGATTTCTTAAACAAGATGGCTTATCGGTCGATGAGTATGAAACTCTTTTAAAAGATAATTTGGAAGAAGTGACTGATAAGAGGTTGAGGGATTTAGAAGCTATAAAGAAAGACAAAAGGCGAATAGCTAGAGCCTACAACAAAAGAGTTAAACCAAAATCGTTTCAAGTTAGTGACTTGGTTTGGAAGACAATTTTACCCTTAGGCACTAAGAGCCCCAAATTTGGTAAATGGTCGCCTAGTGGGGAAGGTCCCTTTAGAGTGGTTGAAATCGCTCCAGGTAATACATACTTGTTAGAGTACATACAAGGAGAGCGATTTCAAAGAGCTTTGAATGGTAGATACTTGAAAAAGTACTTCCCAAGTGAGTGGCAAAGCACTTGAAAGTGTCGAAAGGTCGATATGGAAGGTATCGTCCTTAGCGCGTTATGTTTTTAGTTCACTTAGTTCACTAAAAGGCAGGGGGCATGTGTTGATAGCAAAAAATAGCATTAATGGTCAAGATTGTCAAAATATCAATTTTTGTAATTTGGGCCAAAAATACACACAAGTCATGGATCAGGCTGAAGCCTTATAGGGCCGAAGGCCCATCGAACATTGAGCTTCGGAGGCCTTTTAGCGGCCTGCTAGCTTCGGCCTGAAGGCCCTCTGTAGGCCTGCCTCGCCGAAGCTTCGGCCTGAGGAGCAGGCTTCGGCAGGCCTGCCGAAGGCCCACTTCGGGCTGGCTTCGGAGATAAAGTTTGAGTCTAATTCTGGTTGTTTTTATTCCTAAACTTGATTAGGTCGAATCCTACCAGATTAGCTTTAGAGATAAGAAGACTAGCCCTTATAAATATAGGGGTGATGTCGGTTCATCGGATCTACCAACACAATTCAACTTCAAACCCTAGTTTGAACCATACATTTACTTTTATTTACCTTTCTATACAACCTTCATGGGTTTGCTTGGAATCCCTCCGCCGGCCACTTCGAAATAGTGGTAAGCTTTGTTACTTCGCTCGTGGAGTACCCGCTAATCTACGTAACAGATTGTTATCACCTTGTTACTTCGCGTGTGAAGTATCCATTAATATACGTAACAGATTGCTACCTTCGTTACAATACTACAACACTTAGCAGATTCGGTCTCTAGGCCAATTTGGCACTTGATCTCTGTTTTGTTGTAGGTTTTCACGCTCGGAGCCCCTTCATCGAAGGTTTTCGGAGCCAGGAGGCTACTAGAATACCATTCGGCAGAACCCCTACTTCGATTATCCGTGCCGGACCCGTCACGCTGTTGTCGGTTTGGTTGAGTTCCCGTGCCAGAATGCCCTGCAGCAAGCTTCGTCACACCAGGCTTCGTCACGTCAAGTACTCCACACCGGACAAAGTAGTGCCAGCACGTTGCGTTGGAGTGTTTTTGTCATGTCAGAGACTTCGCACCGAACCCTATCATTTGGAGGTGATTTCGCGTCAGAGATCTGTTCGGAGCCTGCCTTCGGCCAGATCGATCCGAACGCTGAAGGCTACCTTCGGCGAAACCCTTCGCACTAGACGCCGAAGGCCCCCTTCGGTGAAACCTTCGCACTATACACTTTGAACCAGTTAAGCTCCATCCAGTTGGTTGGTATATTATATTTATATATTTCTTTTCGGCTAATTGGATTATTTCCGTGTGATCTGATTATCTGGCGACTCCACCCCCCTTGCCACTATTAAGGGGAGTCGGAATATGACGTCGGTGTTGTGTTACGCTTAGGCTTGTTTCTAAGTATCCGCACACTTTTGGATCATCGAACTGACCCAAGTGTGGGGGCACGGTTTCCGTGTCAACACGTCCTTGTCAAGCTTGTGTCATTGCCGTCTAGATCCACGTCGAGTGACTGCATCGGACTCACGCCGCCGCTACTAGTTGCCTAGGTCCGCGCTGAGCGCACCCTAGCTTCACTATGACTAGAGTCACGCCTCTAATCGCTAGCACTGGCACACCTTGGCTCCCGCCACAGTTCATCAAAGAAAGGAAGATGAGGTAGAGGTAGGAATAACCGAATTTGTTTATGTCAATGGAAAAAAGGAGAAGACCCGTTGGTAGGTATTCTCTGACCCGATTTAGCTGAGAATCTAGAGAATTTGTACCAAATAGTTGTTTTTCTCAAATTCAGAAGTGAATCAGGTAGAATAAATTCTTGTTTTTGTATTAGAGAGTTGAATATGAGAAAAACCTGATTCTCTAGTGAATCCCACAATCTATCTCATCGAGTAGCCTCCCCTCCCGCCAAGTCGCCTCCCCTCTCGCTAAGCCCACTCCGCCGCCCCTCCCACTGAGATTTGCTTTGCCGCCCCTAGCGCGTGGGATTGGCATCTCTCCAGACTCCAGAGCCCTCTTTGCTGCCCCTCTCTAGAGCCCTCCTGCCTAGTTGCTGCCCCTACAGTTGAGCCCTCTCCGCCGCCCCTCCCGTTGAGTCGTCTCCCTTCCCGCTGAGCAGCCTCCCCTACAGCTAAGCCCTCTCTGCTGCCCATCATGTTGATCTCCACTTGGCCTCTTCCTTTCTGCTCAGATGCTGCATTTTCTCCTTGAAATGCCTGCAGGTGTAAAACAGTACAAAAATCAAGAGTAGAAATGTTAATGAAAAATTGCAAGAGAAGAGAGCATACATACATAAACATGTCAAAAGAATCTATGTGAGCTTCGGTGTGTGAAGCAGTATTTGCAGCAAACAGAAGTGCTCACCTGCAGAGGGGAACCTTGTACGTTTCTAGAGTGGAGTACATGCGAGAATGTAGCTCAAGAAGCTGCCATCTCTGCGTGCGGCTGCTGCAACCACCAGGCTCACTTTGCATGCAGAGAAATGGCGCAGAAGCAGCTCGATGCCCTTGCAGGCAAGAAACCTGCAAGCGGCTTGGATGCTCTTGAGTATTTGATCTCTGGGGCCAATTGTCCTGCATCCATCTCCATATATATGAACAAGAGCCTCCATAGCTTCGTGCAGTTGCAAATAAACCTTCTTTTTTCCCAATCTGTTTGTTCTTTTTTTCCTTTTCTTCATCAATTCAGATTTCATAACAAAGATTATAAACCATGACAACATACACAATCTTGAGGGGTCAACTACTCACTGTGTCTTCTTCGACGAGGGACTCAAGCAACTCCTGCTAGGCTTGGGCTGGCTCGTCTCATTCTCTCCACCCTTCTAACTGAATGCTTATTTATGAATAAGTTATTTCTATACGTTTTTAAATTATATAATTCAATAATTTGTGAGATCAAGGTTAAACTAGTTATTTTATACAAATGTATTCTCTTACATAAATTAGAATCTAGTCATCTAGCCAAATAATTTCCCACTTGATTCTAATTCACTACAGAATCCCTTCACTAAGGAATCAGAATCTAAAACCATACCAAAGAGCCGCCAACAATAAGTGTGTCTTAGATGTGAGAAAAAGAAAATGTGAGAAAAAGAAAGGATAACAGTAGACTTAAGAAATGAGAAAGAGCGTGACAACATAGTGCTAGATTGTACGGACGTGAGGAAAAGAGAAATGACAGGTAGAAAGACAAAAAAGTAAAAGAAAAAAGAGATAGAGAGGCATAATAGAAAATAATTTCTTTTACTATCTTTATATATCAATTAATCATCTAATTACAGATCCCCGATTTTTCTAACAAAATACTTATGCTTTTTTTTACCACCCATTATAGATGAGGGCATGCTCCGTACTAACTAGCTTTTACCACCTAATTATGACAATGTAAAAATTAAACTCTTCTTAGAATTAGAGCACACCTAATTAGTACGCAATTCCAGTCCACTCCAATCTGAACAGAACCCGTTGTGTTGCAACAGAACCCATTGTGTTGCTCTCAGGCTTGTTTATTTCAATTTCAGTAGCTAGCTAGTATAAATAGTTAGTATTTTACAGCTTCTAGATTCTAGTTCATTTCCAGATTGTACAGCTCCTGATTCTAGAATCTAGACTGTTTGCTTCTGCATCAAATTTATTATAGCTATCAAAAGCTGAAACAAAACAAACAGGCCATTAGAACTCGGAGGCTAATCTTTACTCAATTACTCGTGCTATAGTCCATCGACAGTCCGAGCACTGACTATGAGCAAGTTAAAAAAAGGCATGTATCTCCATAATAACATATTTATCAACAGTGCAGCAGCATAGAGAATCTACAAAGCCAAGAACAGAACTAATAAAAAATTGGAATGATCGAAATACGCAATCTTGTTTGTGAAAAATGTAAATACTCGCAAAACTGAACCAGGTCAACGGCGAGAACGTGCCACTCTACACGCAAATGGATCCAGACACTCTGTTTCGTCGTTGATATTGCAACAAATGTATCAATCCTGGAGATGTAACAACGGGATGCTACTCGACCTCCACCTCCACATCACATGAGAAGAGATTTGGTCAAGTGCTCTCTCGCTGTTGTTAGAGCTTGAACTAGAGTCTGCATGGATAGAGCAATGACTCGTAAGCTTAGTTGAGGGATCAGTTTGCTTAGTTAGAGATCATATGTCCAACTTACCTGCTCAGCGAGTGATGTAGCACCCTCTGCTCCATGCGCTGACACCTTTTCAGCTATCACACTTCCTTCTGTTTCTAGGACAATCCTGCACAACAATTCAAGATAACGAGTAAATTAAGGAACTTATTGCAGTTTGCATTACTGCACATATCAGTAAGACTAACAAAGACTTGTCAAATCACTTTGATATCTTCACATATTGTTATTCGTTCACTTTGTTGCTTAATCAAGACAAGTAGAATACTTGACAATCCAGTAAAACTAGGTGTCAATGATCTAGTCGGCGTTTTTTTGTATTATTCCAGGGTTCAGCAGCAGGGGTTGAAAGTGCGCCAACAATTAGGGTTAGTCTTGCCCTCTTAGGAGATAACATGAGGTGCACATAGTACCCTGGTTCTCTTGACATAACACTAGGACTTACCCTCCATCAACAATCTCATCAAGGCACAATAGGATGAGATCCAGATTTTCAAGTGCTGTTCTTTTGTCGATGTTATTTCTGAAACGAATGAGACAGGAAACACACTCAGATGCAATCGGATAGTAACTATGTAACAAAATAAAAAAAAACAGTAGAAGGATATATTAAAATATGTTGCGTAGAACCTGAGAATACTGTCAATTGCGGTAGTGAATCCTTGAAGAACTGAAGCTAAAATTAACTCATTCTCCTCTTCTCCTCCGGTAACAAAAAAATGCAGGTCTTGGATGAACTTATACACAACAATGTGACCGTCAAACATTACAACATCAACTGAAAGGGGAAGAAGATACATAAAGTGAATTACTTGAACAAGATAAATAGTATATAAAATTTTCAAATGCAAATAAGATAGATAAATACTTCCTGTTTTTTAGAAAAACTAATGCAATAAAATGCAAAAGTGTACAAGATCATATTAACTGGTGGATATTGTGTAATGGAGTACAGTCCATAACTCAGCAAAAGATGAAGAAATGTATTCTGTTTGGTGTGTGCTTCAGTACACCTCTTTTAGAAAAGTTTATGAATCTTAAAGCAAAATATATAACATTATGTGGAGAAAATTAGCATGAAGCTAACATGAAATAAATTTGATTGCATTTTATATGCGAGTACAGCTTTGTATTGATGTCAAACTGTTGTTATATAGAAGAATAAAACTATAAGCCATGCGTGATTAGCAAATTTGAAAGACTGACAAAAATGGATGTTTGCTTCTCAGGACACCAAGAACACACATCCCTCTGGATACATCAACACATTTCATTTATGTAATTAAAATCAAGTGAAAAGCGTAAACATAGACAATGTAAGCAGATAACTGGCGTTCTTGAACATCAACAGATTGTCTAAACTCTAAATGCATAGTGAAAATAGACAACTTGTTTGTACAACATGTCAATGCAAGATAAGAAATGCTTTAAAAAATTACGGTTTGAGACAAGCAGAATTATGCACATTGGACTACTAGAAGTTACAACTCGTCATCACATACACCAATCACTCACTATTACAAGCAGAAGGGGCAGGCACTGAGGCACACATTACCTTCTGTTCCGGCAGTTGCTTTCTGGGTCTTGACGAACACCGACTTCTCGAAGGCCAGCTTCGCCGAGAGAGTAGGCCAACCATCCGTGTAGTACTTGACGGCGACGCGCTTCCCCTCGGAGTCCAGCAGCAGAATGTTCTTCACCGAAGGGCAGGATTCCTGGACGAGCATTAATTCATCACTACGATCAACGAGCAACAACGAGAAGGAATCACAGACGGGCTGAGGCCACCACTAGCAGATCCCGATTTTCACTCGCCCCAAATACATGAAACGAAAGGGAACCTCCCGCCCCAAACTTGCAAGAAAGGAGATGGGGGAGAGAGAAACTGAGAGATGCTCTCTCGAAGGAACTAGATCTTTCTGAATCTGCCGTACGCCGCCGCCCCGGAAGGGAGCCGAACGCGACGGATCGGGACGAATGAGAAACCGGCAACGCTTGGAGCAAACGCGATAGAATCGAGGGAGAACGGAAGAAGGGGAGAAGGAGGAGAGCCGGCGGCAGGGTTGCCTTGCCTACCATCTGGACCGGCAGGTAGATCCGCTGGGCTGATCGGGAGCAAGACGGTGAGCCGGATCGCCGGCGGCTGAGAAGGTGCGGAGCAACCAACCAAGGAGACCAACCGATCGAGACGGAGTGGACGCGCCGACGAGTTGCGGTGGACGAGGAGCCGAGACACCGTAGCACTAGTATAGACCTCGTTCACCACTAGGCTTCGCAGATCCGGCCCAAATTTTGGTGCAGACGCGGGAATTGGGCCAAATTTGTCACGGTTTCACGTCCTCTTCTCCTATTCCCGTCCTGTTTATTTTAGGACGTTTGGATAGATTAAAATTAATAGTTAGCTAATTAGCGGTTAAAGTTAATTTTTAGCTAATGAATAGTTAATTGGTTAAAAATTAGTTGTTTATGTTTTAATATTTTAGATTAATAGGTGAATAAAGTTGATTTTACCTCTGCTATAATAATCATGCTACAGTGGTTATAAGGAGTAAAATAGTCCAAGGGCTCCTATTAATTCAAATTAGTTCATTTTTGTGGACTACCTATTAGTTAGCTAATGAAATAATAGTTAGTTCACCAATTAATTGTACTGTTTGGATGAGCTAAAACTAAATTTTCGTTGTTACGATGGGATCCAAACAGAGCCTTAATATTCTATAAGTGGTGGTTTGAGTAGAAACTAAGTGATCACCCGTCTGCATACTACTCTCCACTGAGAATGCTCAACTTTAGATTTTGATGGTATCCGATTTTGATAGGACATCTTTCACCGTAGTAAATATTACATATAAAACATTGTTGTCAATCTGCACGTAAAAGCTCTATGGTGTGTTGGGCAAATAGTCTATTGTGCGTTGGGCCGATGAGTCCAAATAGTTTATTTCGCTATACAGCATAGAATTGCAAGCTTGCTGAAAATATGAAAGGAAGTGCAGAACAGCATCACAATTGTTCCATGCATCGATTGATTAAATAAAAAAATCCAACAGCATGGACTACATTACACACTGTAGCGAGAGGTTCAACGGATTGGAATCCATCTTCCAGTAGCCCCCAGCAATTTCAATAGCTACGTCAAAAGCATGAGCAGTTGCTTCTTCAAAGAATGGAAGCAAAGATAGGTACAATCAGATCTGTATCATGGGTGTCTTCTTGACATTCTTCCTATAACAGCCAGGCAGGAAACAAATAATGTCAAATAACAACCGATCATGGACGCCGGGAAGGCTTGAATCCACATCAGGAGCCGCAGCATGCAGATGACTGAGCTGCTGGTGCGTCGGCACCCTGTTCTGTCTTGTTAATCTTGATTGTCTTGTCCTGCAGAGCAAGAGGATATTTTCTTTTCTTAGAATACTGGACAAGATGAGGATTCAGACATAACCCAGTACAGTTATCTGTACCTCAGGCTTGGAATCGGTCTCAGACAGCCTCTGCTTAATGTCTCGTGCAATGGAGAAAAAAACTTGCTCCACATTAAGGTTTGTCTTGGCACTCTGAAAGACACAGCACAGGTGAAATCGAAACAATGACACAATGTTATTACTGAAAAGATCAAACAATTCGGGTAACATACAGTTTCGAAAAACTTGATGCCATATTCATCAGCCAGAGCTTGGCCTTTTGCAGTAGGAACAGCCTGGAGAAACAACAAAATTAGGGAACAAACAAGTATCTCCAGGCTGTTTAACCAGTAACTTCAAAGTGATAATACACTATGGACGATTGAATGCCAAGGATAGAACTCATAGTACAAAGTACAGACCCTTTTACTCTCATCCATATCAGCCTTGTTGCCAACCAAAATTTTGTTGACATTATCAGAGGCATGTTGTTCAATGTTCCGGATCCAGTTCCGTATGTCTGTATGTTGAGTGAAACAAAAGTCAGAATGGAAAAATAGTTTAAAATGGAAGCATTAAAGAGCAAGTATATGTAAGAAGACAGTACTGTTGAAAGATGATTCATCGGTGACATCGTAAACAAGCAGGATACCCATGGCTCCCCGGTAGTATGCTGAGGTAAAATGAGATTCTTTTAAGCAAAATGTTCTCCTTTAACTTCAGAAAGTTCATATACAGAATGGAGCATGCATTATACCGGTGGTAATTGTACGGAATCGTTCTTGGCCAGCTGTATCCCAAATTTGTAGCTTAATACGCTTTCCATCCAGTTCGATTGTTCTTATCTTGAAGTCAATACTGCACAAACACAGGTATTGCAATCAGTGTGTACAGTATAATAAATGTCCATGTTCCCATTTAATGTAGAAAGATATGTGGAGCAGTAAAACGGTCTTCCCAACTCCGGGGGGACATACCCAATTGTGGTAATAAAGCTTGTTGTGAAGGAACCATCAGAAAACCGCAGGAGGAGGCAACTCTTGCCAACACCTTCAAATGAGAAAGGAAAACAAAGAACTCTTATCAGAAAATTTTCCAGCACAAAACTTGTCTGAAAAACTGCCACTAGCTATAAGAGAATTAGTTCAACAGAATACACTAATGAACACGAATTTTTAAGACAAGTGCCCAACATTCAAACTTTAAAATAATATAACCACTAGAGCAATACATGGCATACTGCCAGAGGTTATGCCTTGAATCAAATAAACTTCCATTGGATACTAGAAATGCCCAAAATCAACATGAAAAAGAATAAATCTTCAGTCATAACAATATGAATAGTCAACATGAGTGAGCCAAGATAAAAGCCAAACAGAGCATGAGCATTATGTTACACAGATTCAGGAAGTGCTGCTGGAATTGCCATGAAAACAATTACTTAATTGATACTATCAATCAGTAAGGCTAGACAAAGGAAACCTAGAAGCTTTATGGGTAACGAATCAAAGTGAGCACAAAAACACCCATGGTTGAGTTGAGCTGCAGGGAGAGAAATTATTCAATTTATGTGAGGAACTTTTATACAGCAGGGTTTTTAGTTTAGTTGTAGCATATGATCCATCAGTTTTTTTTCCCTGCACTCAACTTCCAACAACTACTAGTCTTATCATACACCCCTCGCAAGTGAGGTTGTCGGTGTTTTACCAAGTAGTCCACCAACGGGGGTACCTATAGTGGTTATTTGTGTGACAGGGGTAAATGCTGGATTCTAGGTTAAATGGCAAACTCAGTTTCATATAATCTAGAGATTATAACCGGACTCTTGTTTATCTCTTTATCTCCTATTTACAAGGATATCTTTACATATTTTTCTCAAGTGCCATATTGGCACCAAACTGACATCTAGAGGTACCCGGTCCAATCGACTAAAAACTCAACATGAGGAACCCATAGATCATATCCCCGATGGCAACATATCCTATGCTCAAAGAGTTATGGTGCTCAAATGCACATATTAAATCTAGGCCAAGGATCTTTCATCCAACGGTCTACAGCTATTTGCGTTTACACCCTCCCACCTCTTTTTCAGTGCAAAAAAAATTGTTGGAAAAGAGGAGGTGGAAGGGTGTAAACGCAAATAGCTGGACACCGTTGGATGGAAGATCCTTGGCCTAGATTTAATGTGTGCATTTGAGCACCATAACTCTTTGAGCATAGAATATGTTGCCATCCCCGATAGAGGCACTCTATGGTTCCACTCTCAACAGTGAGTACTGCGTAGTACAAATTCCATAGCATGAACTAACAAGTTAAACTGAAGATTCACACGTTTTGTTCTAGTAATACTCCTTTAGACTCTTCTACTGCATTGCTAATGCTTTCTTCTACTGCTTCTCGGCATGCCTAGCACACTGTTACCATGGAAGATAACTCCCAACCTTTAAACAACTCTTCCAGCTTAATCACAGAAGCACACAATCCCAATGATCTTTCCAAATTAAAAAAAAAAAACAGAAATCACAAGTGAATATCCATCCATGGAATGAAAAACTGATTGCACCGCCAAATCCATCTCTTCTCATCCTAAGCTTTGCTTTCGAAACTAGTGCACATCAGTGGTAGTTCATCCCTAACTTACCCCAACGGTCCGTGACAGGCGACAGTTTCCCGAGTATGTAGAAGATAGAACATAAAGCAGTAAATATTCAGAATAAGCAAACATTTTACATCCGTCCTCCAAATTCACATGGAGGAAAGATCATGCAAACAAGCAGCAAACGCAAATCCTTTTCGGGATCCGTCCTGTCCGCGTCACCAATCCACCCGTGATCCCACCAACACAGTAGTACACAACATCGCGTGGAAATGGAGAGCCGAGGGCAGAGAGATCTAGCTCGAGGGGCACCAACCGCTGTCCCCGATGAGGAGGAGCTTGATGAGATAGTCATAGTCGGCCCTAGCCCTCGCCGGCGGCGCAGCCATCTCGTCGCTCGCTCGCACCCTCCTCCTCCTGCTCCTGCCCGGCGCGGCCTCCCACCAAACCCCAACCTGCGCCGAACGAGAAACGGGTGACGTCAAAATGGCGCCACGAGAGAGGGCGGGCGGGCGGGCGGGCGATCGGGCGATCGGATCCCGGATCGGTCCGCACCGGCGGCAGGCGTGGCGGAGGATTGAGCGGCGCGGATCTGGAGGGGGAGGAGATTTTCTCTTTTTTGAGGGGAGTTAAAAGTTTGCGGCTTGATTCGTCGTCGGCCGCATGAGCGTCTGCGTGCGCTGGGTTGGTGTTCGTTTTGATGGGTGGGTTCCGGACTCCGGTCAGGTCGGTCACTCACAGTTGGGTTGGAAGACACGGTCGGGGCCACCGACGGGAGCGCAGAGACTAGTCCGTGTATGGCACACGGGAAGGGCCCACATGTCTGTCACATCTATACTATGTCTTAAATAAATATTCTTCAAAATAAATTTATATCTAATTACATTTTTTCTCTTTTTATAAATATCTTATGTGTTTTCTTACATATTGTGTAACACTGATTTCTTGAATGAGATATTGTTTCTCACTTTTACTTTCATTAAATTCTTCCGTACATCAGATTGTAGCTCACATGTCGATGTAATTAAGACTAATGCTAAGGAAAATATTCCAATCAACAAGTTAGTACTGTACTTAACAAATTATTTTGTTTAGAGATTCTTGTACGGTTTTTACGAATGTAGTGTCTCGATCGAAGGTAGGAGCACGAATTTCGATTAGAGGACGGTAATTGCACGGCACATTTGACGTGTAACGATACCGATCTGTACCGCTTGGGATTTGGGAAGTTGAAGCATTCATCCAACCCAACCCAACCCTGCCCTACCCAACCATCATTTTGCAGAAAGGAACAAACCGTTGCTTGCTTTCAACTTGCCACCGTCGTCCTCGACTCCTCGGCAGCTGCCATTATTGTGCAGATACAGCACGCAAAGCTTCAGGGAATGCCCGCCAAAACCGCTGCATCGGCTTGAAAGCAGTAAAAATTAGTCATATATTTCGATATTTTCAACTAACTAGTACTCCCTCCGGTGTACAAATATTAGTCATTTAGACAAAATCACACATACCAAGGTGATATTAATTAAAGTTACAAGGGTTGTCTCAATTGGTTATAGAGCCTAGATTTTAGTGGTACTACTCAAGTTCAACTCCCGATGGTCACATCCCATTTGGCAGCAACACTTCGATTGACGGGATGACTAATATTTGTACACTCTCAATAAGAACCAAAACGACTATTATTTGTACACCGGAGGGAGTAGTTGGATATTTTCAACTAACTAGTAGGAGGAGGCTCCTCCTCATCGCTGATCGGGTAGGGTTAGGGTTAGCGATTTGAAGTGAAGGAGCAGAGAAATTGAGAAGGAAGACGAAAAAGAGGAAGAGAGTGAATGGGGTTTTATTTCGCGGTAGGGCCGTTCGGGGGAGAAAACGTTGGCCTGGGCACTGAACGGTACAGATTGTTTCAATAAGTAATGAGTAAAAATATATGGATCAAATTATTTGGATAAGTAAATCAACTCATCAATTATATGATAGGTGGCTAAAATTATTTTTGCCCTGCGACAATAATTGTGCTACATAGGTTTAGAGGGCAAAATAGTCTAATAGCCCCTATTAGCTTAAATTAGTTTGTAGACTAATGTACTAACCATTAGTTAGCTAATGAGCTAACTAATGAGCTAATAATTAGCTTATCAATTAGTTGTACTGTTTGTATAAATTAAAACTAATTTTTAGTTGCTAACTTGATAAGATCCCAACATTAAACATTATATATAATTTCCATTGTACAGTAACTAGATCTATCAGCGGTTTGAAAATCACGGTTATGTGGTTTCGTTAACCGAAATGACCGCAAGAAAATGAGTGGCAATCTTCAGCTTGATATTATTGTAGTTATTTATAGATGATGCTTGATATAATTGCTGCTATTGATTATTATGTTGTGAATAATAAGCTAATTATTTATTTCCACTTTTAACTAATAAAATGAATTATTATCAGGCCCGTCGACGGCCAAGGGCCATCTGGGCAATGGCACAGGGCCCCCAAAGTTAATAGGGCCTCCAAAATCCAAATACTTAAAGCCTATGGCCATTAGCTATTGTTGATACTTTGCTTACACAAGAAGGCCCAACCAGCTGCAAGTGCCGCTCGGCTAGTCCGCGAGATGCCCATAGGCCAGATGCATCGTTGATCAAGCTATAGCTTCACTTACCAGGAGATTTGAACAATATCAAGGGTATGAAAAAACTTTTGGTTTTTTGTTTACTTCAGATAAGTTTACTTAAGAGTAAAGAACACAAAGATATTGATGGGACAGAATTATTTGGGGGAGTTGATTTTGATCCAAGATTTACTAAAGAAATCTATGGGTCCTCTTGATATTTTGAAGTTTCTAAAAAAGCGTCCCTTTTATCCAAATGCCATCATTGCATATAGAATTTTATTAACCATTCCGGTTACTCTTGCATCTACAGAAAGAAGCTTTTTTAAACTAAAGTTGTTGAAGTCTTATATGTGTTCTACTATGACACAAGAAAGACTCAATGGATTGGCAATGATATCAATTGAAAATGATGTCTTCAAGGATATTGATTATGAATGTATAATTGAAGATTTTATTTCAAGAAACACAAGGTGGATGTTGCTTTTTAGTAGAACATGAGGTAAGCACTATAGTTCAAAAGTATACATTATTAAGTACATATTATTTTTTGTAATTTTAGAGCCTCTATTTTAGTCTCATTTCGGGGCCTCATTTTTCTGGAGACGGGCCTAATTATTATAGCCCATTTCTATACAACATTGTTTTATTTATAAACCAGCTTACGTTTCACCGTCTAAATAAGCTATTGCTATGGTCCAAAAACATTCTAAGAAACTCGTTGTCTCGTTTTAAATGACTTATAAAATATAAACTTATTAAGTATGGTGAAATTACAATATTAACCCAGAATTTGTTTTGTTTGATGTTTTACTTGTAATTCTATTATTTATGATATTTTTGTCATTATGTGACGTGAAAATATAAATAAGCTTGAAAAGTATAAAAGTATGAGTTTTTTATACCTACAGGAAGAAAAATATATTTATGACTTATCTGAACAGTATTTTTTGGCTTGCTGACCTTTTAGAGCCACAAGCTATAAAAAAAAGAGTTTATAAAACAAACTTAACCTAAGTACCATTCTTTGCCTGCCGGGCCGCGGAAAACGCTCGAATTATGTAGCGTTCTTTCATGCAGACGGCTTTTGCTTCTTTAATGATCACTTCTTCTTTTATTGAGGATTATTAGTGAGAAAATTTCTTATATACTACTAAAAATGTATTGCTTTTTATATATGTCACTGAAAATTTTATATTTTCACATATATCATTGTTTCAATTTTTATTTTCATATATGTTATTATCGTTAGTTTTAACATTAATCAACATTAGTTGTTCTCAAAACACTAAAATTATTCTCAACTCGCTAAAAATCAAGTGAGATCACGGAGCTACCGTATTTAAAGGAAAAACTAACGTCAAAACTAACGACGATGACATATATAGATAGAATAAATTGAACCAGTGACATATATAAGAATAATAAATCTTCAAGAATACATATAAAAACCGATGAATTTTTAATAACATGTATAGAATTTTCTCATTATTAATTTATGAGCTCCTCCTTAAGAACATGCACATTGTTGGTATGGCATCCTTTGGGTGGCCTTATCCTAGGTGAAGCTTTCTCTCTCCTTCAAGCCACTAGCTACTAGCTAGTTTATGGCAATCAGCATCTCGCCGCTTATGGCATGCTTTGCCTTGAGGCAATGTTCAAAAACCAGATTTTGCCACAAGATTTGATTATTTGCACTATCTAAAATGAATTTAAGACAGTTCTAATCCTATTGATTGGGATGGTTTTTTATCATTAATTACATTGATATCTCATTTAATATCTAATGTGACAAATAATTTATTGGGGTAAGAGAGAGAAACAATATCTCATGCAACACTACTATTGTTGACGCTAAGATTTGGTAAAGCCCAGGGTCCACTAAGGATGTCATATGGTTAACGAAAGTCAAAGAGAATCCGGTCAAAGGTGGTCAAAAAAGTCCGTCTGTTACAATATGGTCAGATATGAAGGAGCTAATGATAAGAAGATGACGTTTTATCCAGAATCGGTTAGGATAGATTGCTTGGACGACAAGTCTTCGGACTATAAATATGTATCTCTTAGTTAGGTCAAAAACACAACTTTGTCAAACAACTACTTGGTGCATCGCCATACTTGGCTTTCTAAGGTTAATCCCGACGGGATTCGACATTCGGAGCTGGGTTGCATTGTTTCGATCTCTGACGAAGAGGTAAGTCCCACCACCCCCAACGATCGTATCGACTAGGTCAGTGTCCTCACGACTTGATCAATTTGATCTCTTGAGGCATCAGCTGAAATAGTGTGGTTGCTGGTTAATCTCAGTGTATTGGCTAGGTCTAAGATTGCATCAGTTTGATCTCTTAGATTGATGTGATTTAGGTGTGACAGTTTGAGGCTTCATCGGTTGAGTCCAACATCTCTCTATTGTACTTTATTCATGTTGTATACCGTTCATCTAAATAAAGCTTGCCCGATACTTTGAAGTATTAGTAAGTTCATCGTGACTAGCTACTATCTTGGTTAGGTACAGTTTTGTTATTGTGATGATTTTGATAACACGGACATGTTATATCATATCTAGCATGTTTTATTTATTTCTATCGGAGTACAAGCCAATAGGTTATCTTCAATTTAGAGTCACATTCTATCCGCTATTGGGAGATGCTCATCAGCCTATACGCGTAAATTACCTATCTCATCGGTCGATGATGCATTCATCCTGATTGCTCTTCCTTGGTCATTGCCCTTGTGGCCGATTGACGTTGTTCATTCATGATTATTATATCCTTACCACAATCATTGGTTGAGCAGCCGATAGGCTTTGCTACTAATGATATTTCCTCTGTTTCCTTTATCAGTTACAAGATCAAACTGATTGACACGCCTTGAACTCTTTTTCTAAGATTGTAGGACCTGCACTGGAGTTAAGCAGATCTCTAAGGCCACACGTGTGTCAAAGTGTGACAAAAAAGAACAAAGGGCAAAGGTGCAGAGGCATGTGGACGATTTCCACAAGCTATGCCTGCAAGCCTACAGAATGACTCAGTCGAGTCCTATCCAAAGGGACCCGCTGCCAAGGCCGACCTTGGCTATAGAAATTAGCCAATTGAAAGAGAGAACTCAAGCTAGTCTCCAAGAAATTATTGATCAGGCAATTCATCACACGCTGGTGAATCAATCCGAGACATTGGTCAACACCTTCCATAGGTTGATTAAAAAGACTATTGATGGCACCGTAGCCCACAAACCACTATAAGGCCCAATATATTTCCCTGACAACCAGACAATACTACAGTAGAATACACAACATCCTTGGTCGGTGTCGCAGCCGCAAGGGCCTATGAGGATGGAGCAGCCGGGCGCCCCATTCGGACATGAGGGAAACAATACAACCCAGCCACTAGCGCTCGCACAAGATTCACTACAGAGCACGCCATATGGCCTCGAAAGAGGCGTGCCGGCGCCACTTCCGGTGTCTGACCCAAGGTTCCCAAGACAAGAGATGCCTCAGGTGATGTATGACATCGCAAGGAACGTACTGCCAAGACCTCGTGCCACCAAGGGGGGCACCCGACGGTATTCCTCTAGGGTACCATCGGACCACATACTATGGGGCACCGTCGTATAATGATGAAGGGCAATACAGGCATAATGTTGTTCGGTCAGACCAATATCAGCAGGCCCCAATACTTGATCGACGCCCACGCCGGGACAACAGGAAGATGACTTGGTGAATCGGATAATGAAGGTTATTCGAGATCAATTTGGGTTGAAGCCAAAAGAACAGACGTACGTGTATCGGTGACCGTATCTAGAATGTTTTGATTGAGTACCACTGCTAGGTCGATACAAGGTACCCGACTTCACCAAGTTCTTGAGACAAGGCTCGGTCTCCACGATCGAGCATATTAACTATTTCCTCGCCAGTGTGGGGAGGCATCGTCCGACGAAGTGCTAAGGGTCCGATTCTTCCCACTTTCTCTATCGGGATCGACCTTCGCATGGTTTTCTTCGCTACCGATGGATTCCATTAGAGGATGGACGGACTTAGAGAAGAATTTTCATAAATACTTCTTCACCGGCATTCATGAGATGAAGCTCACCGACTTGATAGCCGGAAGGTAGAGGATAAACGAGCTAGTACAAGATTATGTCCAAAGGTTTCAGGACGTATGGAGCAGGTGTTATAGATTGAGCCTCAGTGACACTCAGTTAGCAAAGTTGGCGTTCTAAGGACTCCCAAACCCAATTAAGGAGATATTTTCATCACATGAGTTCGAGAGCCTCTCACAACTGGTACAAAGGATATCGACACATGAGAACCGATTCCAACAAGCGAGAAAGGATAAGTATCAGAAAAAGGTATCATACACTTAGGTCTACTATTCAGGCTCCGACAAGGACAACCACTCTGACGCAGAGGTCGGGTTGGCCGAATGGTCCAAGAATAAGATTCAGGTTGCATGCCCTTGGATGAAACCGACCGATAAAGATAAGTACGACTTTCATATCAACAAGACCGATAAGATATTTGATCTATTACTCAAGAAGAAGCAAATCCACTTGCCACCTAACCATGTGATATTGACTGCCGACAAACTAAAGAAAAGAAAATATTGTAAGTGGCATAATTCCCCATCGCATCACACTAATGAATGCAAAGTATTTAGACAACAGATCCAGTTAGCCGTGGAGCAAGGCCGGATCAAGTTCGATGATGGAAGAAGCCAATGAATATCGACAGTCATCCGTTCCTAGTCAACATGGTGCACGCGCACCGCGTGGACAATTGGCGTACAAAGAAGAGCATGCGAACTGACAACAACATCACTTCTTTGGATCTCATCAGGAAGTACCGAAGGAAGCCAAAGAGGAGAGTGGACAACGAGGACAACTACGTCTACCCATGTTTCAACCCACATTGGAACTATGAGTTCTTCAGGCTGTGCTGGAACATGGGGCTACGTCTGTCGTCAATGGATGATTGTCCAGGTTGTGGCATCGACAAAGCACGAGATGACCATCGGTCGCGCAACATCAAGCCAAGGTCGCCTGGTCAAGAAGTCGTTCATCAAAGGTGATCACCGCCAAGAGTATCTGCGCTTGAAAGGCCCGACCCCGTTAGTCTCAAAGAAATCGGCCAGACGGACAATAGTGACAAAAACTGCACTAGAGGAGCCACAATAGTGCCTTAGTGGGATTTTTACGAGGAACGAGAAGAGAAGAGTACAACGTCCGCGACAAAGAGAACTAAAGGCACAAAGGTGCGACGAGGAAGATGATCGACCCCCAGGATTAGAAGTGAATGGCAGGTTAAATACAAGGCCGATCATGACAACAAGAAGGACGCAAGGGTAAACATGGTTTTCTTTCTCCTTGTAGAATATCAGGCGTCTTCTGAATATAATATAGATCGGGTAGATATGATGGCTCAACTAGTGTTGGCTCCACAACCAAGAGTGTTTGACAAGCCAAAAGACCCTAAGCATCGGCACCTAAGACCTCTGTACATTGAAGGCCTAGTTAACGAGAAGCCGATGTCCAAAATGATGATAGATGGAGGGGTGACTGTCAACCTAATTCCATATGCCACTTTCCATAAGCTAGAAAAAACGTCAGAAGACCTCATCAGAACTAATATGGTCTTGAGGGATTTCAGAGGCAACTCGTCAGATACGATGGAAGTACTAAATGCAGAACTAACGATTGGAAGCAAGACGATGTCGACTACCTTATTCGTTATAGAAGGAAAATGATCTTACAGCTTGTTGCTAGGGCGTGATTGGATACACACGAATTGTTGTGTCCCCTCGACAAAGCACTAGAGCCTAGTCCAATGGGTCGGCGATCAAGTGGAAGTCGTCCCCACCGATAAATCGGTCAATATAGCAACAACCAATTCATCAGTGTGGGAGGCAGAAGGAGTCGTCTTCCTATCAGGAAAGGCTTGGAGGACAATTTTCTTGAAGTATCAGATGATGGGGTCAATCCCGTCAGCAAAGAACTACCCAAGCTCACCTTATGAAAGCGTCGACAGAGCGAACTAGTGATAGACTAGGGCTAACCTTCGTAAGTACCTAGACCCCCCGACGAAACAGAAGATGGATAGATCAGGCCACATCAAAGACGTCGAGGGGGTTCAGATCATTCAGACGAAAAACACCTAAAAATCTACACACAAATGCAAGCCGGTACTAGTGGTATCACCTTCAAATGGCCGATGCGAAGGCATCACCCTTAGACACAAAGAAAGGCAAGTTCAAGACAAAGGAATCAATGTATTACAAGAAGGGACAAATGTGTCGTTACAAGAATCACCGGTTCTACAAAATTCAAAAGAGCGCTCGACAAATCGCTTCAATAGCCCAAAGCCGGATTGCATCAACATCCTGACGGATGGTCCGGTGCTCAGCGTCCATACTAGGAACTTGAATAAGACGATGACGACGTTGCACATGATGAACAACATTGGCGAGCCGACGCTTCTGAGCTTCAACATGAACCGTAAAAGAGCACATAACACCTTCCTTTTCGGCGATTTCTAACCGAACCTCGCCCAGCTTCGACATTAAATCGGCCTCCTCCGTCCAAAGTCGATCGAGTTCCTATGAAGCGGACGACGAGTCACCCTCAATACAATCCAAA